>JAEIIJ010006854.1:0-37967 GCA_018904815.1 Drosophila ogumai
TCATTTGCCTATTTATTTATTTTTATTTATTTATTTATTTAGTTATTTATTTTATAATTTGTTGTTTGTTATTGTACAAGTTAAAAAATCAAATAAATCATGTCGATTTTGCCACTCCAAATTTTGTAAACTAAACTCCAAACTCCGAACTAAACCCGTAGTGTTTCCAATTGATGCATTATTGCTAAGATAATATTCCGCATTCCAAATTAGTTTAGTTCTCGGACAAGTTCATCAAAAGTTTTTGCTTTGCTGTCATTTAATTTGTAATATTTGCTTTAATCGCCCTTCCCTAAATTACCCATCTAACTTGGGATCCATGTGAGGTTTTGGTCATTGTTTCAATAGAACTTTGGTGCATGTTTGCAGGAGCAGGAGCAGGTAATTGATATCCAGTGGCTGTGAAGAGGCAACACATCTCTCTGTCTCTTTTCGCCTTAGACATAATGTGCAACATTCGGTCGTGCGACAGTTTTTGGGGGGCATGCAACAGGGCTCTTCCATCGCTCTCGGCCTTATCTGCGCCGCCCAATCCTCCATACAAATTGCGGCCATGATGGATGGTAGTCCCCGGTCTCAGTCTCAGCTCGCCCAACAATCGAGCCGAGAGAGAGAGAGCTGAGAAATGGGAAATGGGAAAACGCGACGGGGGAGTCACAAAACTTTCGGCACAGTCAATTGCGGCAAAATGTCACTCAATTTAAACTTGCCACTAACCGAGTCTGTCCGTTGTCCCCCCTCTGCGCCCTCGCTCCTGTCACACATTTCGATCCTGGCTACCTGACTACCTGGCTGCCTGACTTGCTTGACTTTGCCATCCAGCTTCCATGGAAACTGCCTTCCTGTTCCTGCTGGCAAACACTTGCAACTTTTATTTGCTGCAACTTTTCGTTGCTGCCCATTGAAATCACCACCACCCACCGACCGCCGTCCCCCTTATCAAAATGAAAATGAAAATGCACCTGAGTCGAGCGACGGCGACAGCTCACGGCATCGAAATTGAAACCAAAATCAAGCGTAAAATTAATTTAAAATGTTCACACCCACGCTGGCCGCCCCCCCACCCAAGGGGATTCCCTGCTACTCGGTGAGTGCTAAAACACACAAAAAGAAAATGCCAAAAATTTGATGAAAATTGTGGAATTTCTTACTGAATTTGTCGGCTGCGTTTAGGGATGGAGGATGGTCATTATCAAGCCGAGGAGAGTCAATTAGAAAGAGAAAAGCGTTTTGGAAAATTAATCATGGTTTTATAGATTTAAATCTATGTAAATGTAAGGGCAAGGTTAATTCGGTGCAAAGCGGACCACTTTTCAAAAGCATTTTTTGGCGAAAAGGTTAAAGATAGCTTAATTATTTAAATGTCGTACTAATTTTTGTTTTTTTGTTTTTTTTTTTTTGTCCTGAAAAATATTTAGAGGCCTACGAGTAATAGGGAATCTCCTTAGTCCCCTCAAAAAAAGTGTGTCTTCGGTGTACATCCTTACTGTCCACTAAAACGTCCAATATAAAATACTATAATGCATTAGTTAAAGGATAAATGTCCCGAGGTACTCACGTGTCGTTTTTTATGTTTAAAATTGTTTCCCGATTTTTTGTATCAAAATGAAAAGTTAAAAACTCGATTTTTTATTAAAAAATTAAGATAATTTTTTAAATAAAATTATAATAAAATTTAAAGTTTAAATAAGCTTGATACCTGTAAAATTACCTGTAAAATTAGTTAAAGAAGTTATGTTCCAAATTTCAAACCAATTGGTTGTTATCTTGTACAAAGGTTTTAAAAATGACAATTTTCAGAATTGAACTTGAACTTTTCATTCATTGAACACCAAACGACCTCCTTTCATTAATTTTGCTATGATCGATGTAAAACTTAAACACAACATTCTTAAGATATTGAGCTTTTAAATAAAAAATATAAAAAAAAATAAAGTAACTTAATGTTTAACAATATTTACATATTAAAAACATCATCGATAGCTCGATAAATACCAAAGAATCCTATGGCGTTACGCATCTTATTCCTAATAAAGTCTTTGACAGAATAGCGTAAAAAATCAGTTGTAGCTTAGAGAGATTAGAGATTTGAAATCCTCTGGAAAAAAGTGTCTAAAAACTGAAAGCTATACAATTTGTTTTTGAACTTCTAAAACCCTTAGTGATTTCCTATACTTTTCCCTAGCTTAACACCAATATTTTCAACAGATCCATCAGCCCTGGTCCTTTTCCGGTTTAACCTTCATTTGCTTTGGCTAAATGCGTTCATTGGGGCGGCAGGCGCTAGAGGTGGGCGTGGCTGATGTGTGGGTAATTGTTGGCGCGGTTGATTTGATTGAAAGTCGTGTGGCAAGTGTCAAAATGGAATGGAAGCAAGAGTGCTGCGCTTGGTGGGGGATTGGGAATCCCCGAATGCGATATGGAGTGCGGTTGGGATTGAGTTCGAGATGGGTTGGAGATGGGTTGCCTTGGGGTTGGAGTGACTAGAGCAAGAGATATCGTTGGCAAGGCGTGCCGCTGAGCCTGGCATATGATTGTGTAATTGATTTGATCAATAGAAAGCAAAGGGGGCGCGGAGAAGGGGGCCAGAAAGTGGAAAATTTGCTGCCTTAGCTATTTGCTGGCCGAGGGAAAAGCAATTTGGTGGGCTTAAGGAAAGCAGAGGAAAAGCTCTTTGGGGCGGAGGGAATCTACGCACGTACGCTCTGTAATTTGGTGTTTTCTTTATTTTTTGTTTATACCCTTGCAGAGGGTATTATTAATTTAGAGAAAGGTTCGAGCTTAAGCTTTATTGGCGAAGAAATAGTTATCTTTCTATTACAGTTGGTTTAAATTTTTATCAGAATCATAAGTATTGTATTTTAGTCTGCTCGTTGCTGATTGTTCGGTTTTGGAAGACCAGCTTACATAATTTTGAAACGATGGAATCGGAACGGCAATGGAAAAATGCATAAAATTACTTGAAAGCTAAGTGTTAATAACAAGTGATTAAAGAGCTTTAAAAGCTAATAAATTAACATTTTGTGTACTCACATTTGTCCAGGTCCAGCCTCTGATTGATCAATCTCCTTGATTTCTCTCTGATCTCAAACCCTCTCCGGTGATATCAGCTACATTTCTCTCTCTCTCACTCTGGGCAAAAACTATTAGCAAGTAAACCCGTAGCACTAAGCTACAAAAGAGAAAAGAGGTACACTATAACACTACACAACAAGTAGCAGCTCTTTTGAGAGCCACTGCACACAACCACACTACATAACTACTTCTATCACTCGACCTCAACATTCATTCTGAAGGGTAACCCAGAAAATGCTAAAACTAGTTGGGAATTATATTGCTTAGTAAGTGATTATTATTAATTTATTTATTATTATTTTGTATGTTACTTATTTATTTATTAAGTTTCCGTGATCTTAACATGTGCCTTATCTTAGGGTATTCCTTGTTTCGATTTATAGAGTTTCATCACCTTCCCGTAGTCTTCATTTGTTTTTTTGGGTCACTTTCTTGGTAGCATTTCCGACCCTATTTCTATTTCTATTTTTAGAAGTTAGCGCCATTCAATAGGTTCGACCGTTACACCGCTTTAGTCGAAGAGCGTTTGACCCATGGCATTGCGACCTTTTGCCACGTAATTTGTTCGAATATGAGGCGGTGGCCACACACTCACACACATACATACAGTGGAGGAACGGTGGGCGTGTTCGGGTCATAGGCGCGTTGCTATTCAAAAAATAAAGGAGACCCCGTTAAAATCGGTGGAATGGGGCAAAGTAATCTTCAGTTTCTGTCTCTCGGGCGCAGCGATTGAGGCACTCATTTTTATACTTATTCCCAGGGGCATCGATTTTTGTCTCCGCTCCCCTCGATTTGCCCCCTCTGGTACCGCAGGGCAGGACAGGGCAAGGAATAGGAAAATCCGCATTGAAAATGTGCCGCGCATCTATTTCCATATAAATTGGCTGCCGCTCAAGCAAAAGCATCCAATGCTTGCTCCTCCGCTCCCCCGATTCCTCGCCGTCTCCTTGCCGTGTATGCCTTCATCGGCATACCCCCTATCTCTGCCCATATATCCTCCTCCCAACATCCAGTTCATCCCCTCGAAGTCCGCTCTTTGTGAACCGGGGGCCAGGCAACTTTGCCAATAATAAAGCGCCATTAGTGCTGCTACATAAAGTGGAGAAGCGGGAGCGGGAAATGAAAGGCAGCGGCAGCAGGAAAATGCTAGAAGCTGGGAACTTCTTCTCATCGTCATCGTCATCCTGCTGGTGTTTTGCAAGGAGACAACTCCCTGGGAACCGGGACCGCATAGGTATCTTCCAGGAAGATGCTCTCAAGCGGGTTGTCCTAAGCAGAGATTCCACTAAAAATAAATGCAAAGTCGCCGGGTTTAATGCCTTTCAAGTAGATAAAATTAAATCATATTTTCTTAATTTATTTATTTAATTTTATAAACTTAAGCCATTAAATTAAATGTGACATTTAGTTTATTTAATATGCTTTTATATATTGTCCCATTAGGAACAATAAAAGTGGAACATAAATGCAATTCACATTCTTAATTTAATAATGATATTTTGTATATTTTTATAAATTTTTATAAATTTTTAGTAACAATTAAATATGTCCTTACTTTTACATAATTAAATAAAGCTTATTGAAATATTTTATTAGGAACTGTGAAAATGGAACGGAAATGCAATTCACTTGGCGTTATTAAATATTTACTTTTTGTATATTTTTATTTATACTTTTAGGGACAATTGAAAAAGGGATTTCAATTGATATTCTCATTACATAATTAAATAATGTTTATTTAAATATTTCATTATTAGGAACAATGAAAATGGAACACAAATGCAATTCAAATGGCATAATTAAATAATGCTACTTAAATAAAAAATAATGGTATTATTTTGTTTTAAACCTTTCTTATTAAATTGGTAAGCAAGAAGGAATCGGTTTCAATTTAAAGGACTTCCCCGCGATGCGGCTTGCTGTCAAGTTAATCATGTTATTGAAGCTACCCGCACTCGAGTTTTGGGGAACTTGGGAAATCCATAACAAAAACAAAGGCCAGGGCGGGTGAGAGTGCCTGTGGGTGTAGAAGTTCGGCCGAAGGGCGCAACAATTCATGTAAAATATTGTTTATAAATTCAGCTCGCTATCGCAAATCTCCAAAACACACACGCACACTGAAGCTGAGGCCGGAGCTGGATTCTCATAGCACACTTTCATGGGCAATTGATAAGCAGTCGTCGTGCTCGCCGGGGAGTTTGTTATGGTTAAAGTTTTCTGCGGTTGCAGCGTCTGTTCCTTGCCCCCTCCCCCCGCATATATTTTATGGCTGTCCACTTCCGGCGTAGCCGCCATGCTCCCCTTACATAACATGGTCTCATGCTCGTCCGGCATGGTGTTGCGCCAGGGCCAATCAAGAAAAGTGTTAAGGTTTTATGCTTCACCCACACGAAATCACTCACAGCCACACAGAATATATACCGTATTCCAAAAAAAGTAAGTGTACATATATATGTTTGTATTCTCGCCCAATTGAAACTTCCCGATGATGTGGGGCTGCGGCCATTTATGGCTAATGATTTAGTGGCTTCGATTGATTTACGGCCACACCGCAGCCCACTCAACTCAATCAGCCCCGAATGACTTGGTTTCTTCCTGGAAGCGCCCTTGGCTGTGCCACTTTCGAGCTACAGTCAATTGTGGGGATGTTGAGCGTTTGGGCATGGATATTAACACGTTTTTGTACTCTAATTGTATAAATAACATAAGTCAAAATCATATTAAAAGGTAAATATATTGCATAATTAATTATTTTATGAAAAAATACTATTGTAAATATTAAATGTAAGATGTATGTTTTTTGTAAGTCAATATTGCGCATACGCCATGTGGGACGCATGGAATATCAGGAGATCCCTTTTTAATGTGTAGCATTTTAGAGCATACTTTTGGGTGGCATTTAAAATTCTTCTAATTCGTGCCTTCTTTTTCTTTACCAATTCAAGTTAACAGACTGGTTTAAAGACAATTTAGTGAAGATTTGATTAAAAAATATATAATATAAATTTACGTAAAACACACATTACAATAATTAATATTGCTACTTCTCCACTAAAAAGTAATACAAATGCAAGTTATATAATTAATTTAATAAATGTTAACATAAAAACGCTTAAAAAAATAAATTCTTGATCGGCAAAAATCTAAAATTATATTTTTTTAACTGATTTTCCATGACATTGAAGCTCGCCTGTAGCACAATGACTTTCCGCACTGGCCTTAATTCTGTTTTATCATTTTAGGGAGGACCACATTTTGATGTGTCTCCCTTTGTCTCGGTCAACAATGAACCCACCTACGCCCCGTGGGTTTTTCTTTTGCTTTTCACTTCCGCCTATTTTCTCCCAAACCTCCTTTTTCCACTTGTCACTTCATACAAAACTCAATTAATAAAAGTTGACGGCGCTCAGTGAGCGTAAAAGTGCGTTGATGAGGCATGAAAGTGTTTTTAACCCTTCTCACACACACACACAGACCTTTGGCCTTTCACCCAGTAGGGGTCAGAAAAAAAAATATATATATGTATATATATATTTGATAACATTTTCCACTGCCATCGATATAAACCGCGTCGAGTGGGGACAGAAAACGCCACTCGGCATCAAAAATTATGCAAATGAATGCTAACGATGCTTACCTCGGGCATTGGGGGGAACCCCAAAAAAAAAAGGAAGCACAATGGAAGTCCCCCAAAACAATAACAACAGTCCTACGCTGATGATAATCTCCAGGCAGGTAACGAGCCAGCCCTGGTTTCCGCTTTTCGTCACGCATTTCCCCCCCAAAACATCTCGTTCTCTTCGTGTTTTATGTTAATGAATTTATTTATTATTATTTCATGTTTTTTTCTTGTGTGTGTGTTTTTTTTTTCTTGCCCTGTTCCGTAACGCTCCACCGTAAATTAATTTGGCCGCCGCAGGATGTCGGAATAACGGTCATGTCTACTGTCGTAAAGGGGCAACATTGCGCATACGCCATGTGGGACGCATGGAATATCAGGATATGAAGATCATTTCGCGCTTGAAATAACTCTTTTTGGCAACAAGGCGAGTAAGTGTAGCAGCCCAAAAGCCAAGGAAGGGAACGAGCCACGTTTTTGGGGCGCTAATTACAAATGGAGAGTATCTGCAAAGGGAGAAGGGACGAAAAGGAGTTGTAGGGATGGTTTTAGGGCATTACAACATTACCCGCCCGCATCAGCTAATTATTTAAAATGCTCGGCGACATTAAAAAGCACTTTCGCCGCGCAATGATAATCACAAAATGTTGCTTTGTCTCTACCATTCCTCCAGTTCTCTACATTTCTCCGAACATTTCTCCCACATTTCTCCCTCCATTTCCCTCCTATCCCGCCCCAGTTTACAGCGCTGCTTTTGTGGCTTTTTTGATAATGACGCTGATTAGTCAGCGCTTACGACAACTCGGGAATGTCTTCTTCTTGGGGCTGTGTCCTCCATTTTTCAAGAAGTCGGAAGTAGGAAGTAGGAACTTTAAAATTAAGTTCCCCCCTCCGACCCCCACCGAATCCAGTCTGTCTCTCTGACGCAATCGAAAAAAAAAAAAAAAACAGGCCACGGGTTGGAAAACTGTGTTCCACAAAAAGCAAAATTTGATTGATGGCCGAGAGTTTGTTTGTTTGTTTGTTGCGTTTTTGTTTTTCCTTCACTGCACTCAAATTGGACATATAAACTGAGCAGAAATATATTACCATTGCCATTGCCATTTCCATTTAAATTTTCCTCATTTCCACTTGAGCAAGGCCATGAAGGTGTTCGGGCGGCTATTGGGAAATTTTTATAACAAACAATCGGCAGCAGAAAAACAAACATTGCCATTGCTCTGACTCAGCTGGGCTAATTATTTCGATTTTGATAAATTTTCAATGTGTTTTATGTACTAGCAAGAGATTTCCCCCTCTCGAAATGAACACCTCCCTGGTGCTCCTCGGGAGGGCCATAAAAACTGATGCGGCAGCCACTGGTGGCTGGGGCAATTAACGACTGGGGCAAGGCAGCCGAAAGGAGAACAACTCTGACAACGAGATGTGTGTGGACAGTGCGTTTCGTGGGCATAAGGGGGAGCATGACACACATTAATCTCAATTAAATTGTACCCCATAAGGGGAAAAAACAAAAACGAAAGGTTCATAAAGGTGAGGAGTGCACAATCAGAATGAAAATGAAAATGAGAAAATGTGTTTTAATTATGATTATTATTTACCTAATATTTTATTTTCTTTATTTTTTTGTATTAACAATAAAGGTAATTATATAGTCATAATAATAATATAGTTATTTAATATATACAGGCTGTATTTTATATGGTATGTTTATTCCTTTTTAAAACAGCCATAAAAAGCATAAATGTAAAATTATATATTATAGGGGGGATTTTAGGTATAAAAGCGAATTTACAGCCTTTAAGAGAGGGTAATTTTTTTATATACTCACAAAAAATATATATCGAAATAGATATGAGAAAAAATACTAAATATTTTGTTTTATTATTGAAGACAAATATTGTTATTACTAAACTATTCATAATAAACTATGAGGTGAACCAAGAATAAATGTGATGAGGTGCCTAGAAATTCTGAAGTCCTTATTCGGGGACACGGTCCCTTTAAATAGTTAATAATGTGACATGTTTGATCATGTTCACTAATGAGATTTAATGTTGGAAACCGATTGAAAGAATACAGGATGATCTGTGTGTGAACTTATCATATATATTCAGTCAAAATATATATAAAGTGACAAATTAAACTCTAAAAGTGACCAGATTTGGCCAGATATTTGCTAAAATGCGCAGATTTTCTATGCATTACCTAGGGTGACTGCCCTTACACTATCTCGCCGCACTGTACGCACATAGAAAAATGTAAATTTCTAGAGGGGCAACGCAACTGGAGCCGAACTTGCCCCGTTTTTGGTCCTTTGCTGTGGTTTCAGCCCAGTCCTTGTCTCTCTGTCTCCCTCTCTTTGTGTGTTTTCAGGGGGGGTTACGTCATTGAGGGACACGCAATGGCAAATGTTTGTATTTTTATTATTATCGTGTTATGCCATGTATTTGTTTTGTTTGTTCGTTTGTTGGATTGCTGGATTGTTACCCAGCCACGTCATTGAGGAATGGCGGGATCCCGAATAGGGAAAGGGAAAAGGGAGTAAGTGTAGCTAGCCAGGAGTCGCTCTTGAGGTGCGTCTGCCAGTGGCTGAGTGCGTATACGCATTTCCCGGCTTTACGATTTCGCCGTATCTGCCGTTTTGGTGATAAAGTTACTTTTACCCCAGCAACTGCGGTTTTCACACGTTGAGAAAATAGCATATGTTAGTTTGATAATTTTCTATTAAAAACCTACAAAAGCTAAATTTTAAATCCAAGAATACAAGAAAATAACTAAAAACAAAGAAAACTTAACTTTATGATCAAACCATCGTTCGAAACCTTGGTTCGTAAAGCGGCTAAGCATTTGAGTTGAGTGTGAGCGAGATGGAAAGATAACTTTCATGTTTATTAAGCAAATTGACTTTGATCTTATAGAAAAGTACAAATTAAATGCATAACATTTTATGAATTGTATTATTAATAATCGTAATAATAGTAATAATACTTTAGACTCCCCTTATAGTATCTTTTCGCCATGTGTATAGAAATTCTGGGGGTAAATTTATCGCTAACTGCTTGGCTGATTGTCCCAGTTCTGGTTCGACTTTTTTTCCAGCTATTCGGCGATTTGGCCCTCTTATCTAAGACTATTGCCAGCTTTTGGTAATTGTCGAAGGCTTCTGTTTCTTTTCCGGGGGAAGGACTTTGTGTCCACGGGTTTTTCATGGAGTTCAACTTGCGCCATCCGTTGCTCTGCTCTCCTCTCTTAACCATTTTGTTTTTTACCTCTTTTTCCTTGCTTTCCTTTTTTCTTTCTCTCTATTTTTTTGTTGTTTCTTTGTTTTCGGTCCTCCGCTGGTGTCCTAGCTTGGCTTGTTTTTTTGTTGTAAGTTCTTGCTTTTCAGCTTTTAACACGCACACAAATACGCCTCAACACGCACACTAGCCCGACCGCCTGGCGTGCGTGTGTAAACGCGGTGTGGTGAGTTTTACGAGAGAGTGTCGAGTGTGTGTGTGGTGGTGGTGAGAAGCTTCGCCGTTGGCCTGCACCTTCTTCGTGCCTGTGCTGCACTGGTGTGCGTTACATAAGTCGCCTACGGGGCCGGGTACTCACCACGCGCCCATTGAGAATGTTAACGCAAAAGTGGTGCTTCTCAGTCGTCGACGGCGCACACACACACCAGCACAGCCAGCAGCGTGCCGCAGTTCGCCGCATTCCGTATTCCGTATTCCCGTGGTCCGTATTCCGTGAGCGCTTTCAGTCGCTGATTTGACCGCCAAACAAACGCAACGCAGCTCTCGGCTGATAAAGAAAGCCTTCGCAAAAAATACAAAAAAAATAAAGCAGGCCAAAACGCGCTCTCGGTTCACAGACAACAACAGTCGCAACCATAATAACCAGCAACAATAATAATACAAAAACAACAACAAATATACAAAGCAATTACTTGTAGTTGGTTTGTTTTCCCATCTATATTTAAATATATATCTATTTTTTTCAAGTTTTTTTCACTCGAACAGTTTAAACAACAACTCTATTTTTTTCGGTTTTCGTGGTAGAAAAAAGGAAGAATATAATGAATTAAAATGTATAAAAAAAAGTATTTAAAAGTGCCAAAAGAAATCTAATTCAAACGCCAAGAATTAAATGAAAACATTACGGACACAAACAATAATAGTTGTGATAAAAAAGAAAACAACAAACAAACAAACAGTAAAACGGCAAAAAGCAACAAAAGCAACAGAAACACAAACACACGCACACACACACACTTAAGCAAGGACAAACAATGGGAGAGATTAAGTGTTTATTTATATTTGTGTAGCATACTTTTGTGCGGCAGTCAAAGATTAATTTATACAAAAGGCTCAGTCACACACACACACACCCCCCCAACACACACAACTGAAAGAGATAGCAGATTTCGCATTTATGCATATGGAATGGCTTGGGTTTCGTTCTTTGGGCTCGGTTCTTTTGGGGTCTGGCTCCTGGCATTCGTTACGCTTACAAAACTTGACCCAAATTTACGTTTTGCGGTCCAGCAGCTGCCGCTAAAAAAAAAAAGAAATACAGTGGGCGGTGAGCAGAAGGAGCTGGGGCAGGTGGGGAAGGACACCCACAGACAGCGAAACAACGTGGAAGGATTATGTAAACAACAAGAACGGCAGGGCCATTTTTCGGGGGCGAATACCCTTTGCCATGCTATATGAATTGCTGTTGATTTCAAAATCTATTGAAATGATGCCCAGAAGTAGGCAATAAAATAGGGCCAAGCCAGAACATAAATTAAATTAAAAGTGAAAGGTAAAAGAAGGACATTTTATTTGTTGGGATCTTTATGTTAGCAAGTTTTTATTTTAGATTTGTATATGAAGTTTATATTAGCAAAAACAAGGATGTTAACATTTATGATATTAAATGTGTCAGAATCTAAAATTAAGTCCAAATATCCTTTCGATTTGGGCGTATTCTTATATTTCCAAGTTGCTAAAGATCAAGAGTATAGATTTATAAAAAAAGGTTCCCAGACAAAAATAATAAGTTGCTTCCCCTTTTGCTCGCTCAGACTTGACCTCCAAGGACTCATCAGTTTTGTGGGCTAAGGGGGTGTACTCCATCCATCCATCTATCCTTTCCATGCCGCCCCTGTTGCCATCAATGGTCGCAATCATCCGCACACAATCCGTCCGTAATCACAAATGCAGCTCTCACCTTGCGTGTCATTTCCTCGTTTTCCTTTAACAGCCACATATAAAGCTATATGGCTGGATTCAGGACTCATACCCCGCCCCCCCGATGGAGAGTGACAAAACAAAACATAGCTACAAAATGCATATTAATTTGCATCAATTATTTCGATAATTGGCCATGGCCAAAAGTAGTTAACGAGAAAATCCCGGGAATTAGCATGAACTGAAAAGCGGACACGAGAAATAGTAGTAGTAGTAGCAGGCAATCCGAAGGATAAGATCTCCATGCCACTCTCATTTGCAACCAAATTGGGCAATCTGTCTGTTCGGGGGCCTTAAACGATGCAATCTATGCCGGAATGAACGATCCCGCAAGTGAGATATTTAAGTTTTAAGGACACCGACTTGGGAAAGAGGGGTTTTCAAGAATAATTTTGAGTCTTTTCAAGGCAAAAAACATTGCCCAAAAGGAGCTATTCTCAGCGTAAATAAAACTATTTTTAATAAACGAAAAAATACGTTTTTAAAATACATAATTAAATTAAATTTAATCTAGATTATATATTTACCATAAACACTTTTTTGCTTCTATGGATTCTTTATTAAATGCTCTAAGGAATTTTCCATTTTCCATTTTTCTGAGACGAGTTCCCTCCACCGTCGCCAACGGTTGCCCTGATCCTGGCCTAATCCAATCGCCTTAAGGTAGTCACGACTGACATTTAGGCAATCCCAATCCGCCTCGCCAAGTTGATTGCAATCCACCAGCAGCAGCCTTCCAGCTGCAACCGTCTCCTGCTCAAGTCGTGGAAGCCTTCGCGCGTTGTGCATTGTCCTGGCATCGAGTCATTCGCTTCATATTTGCTGGCGTTTTTGTCATTCATCGCTTTCGGGTAGCCCTGGATGCGGTGGATGTAAAAATTATTTTACCACCTCCGCAATATCTAGAGGAGCTTTGCAGTCCTCTTCTGGCCTCTTTCCTTTCTTCTGGCCATCTCTTCATCTTCATTTGCATTTTTACACGAGAAAAAATAAAGTAATATGGCTTTAAAGTTGAGCAAATTTTTTTAGATTTTCCCTATTGAAATTTATTAAAGTCTGTGAGCTTTTTTGGGATTTCCTGGTTTATGACAATAATAATATTTGGGATTTGATTTAAGTTATGCTTGTGGAAAGTCTGTTAAGTTTTTCATATTTATAAATAAGAAATCCCAATTAAGGATAATTAAGGAAAGAGATAAAGATAGGAAGGCATGAAGAATTTGCTTGGTTGGGAATTGCTTAGTTAGGAATTATAATTTCAAATAGTCATTGTACTTGAGATTTAATGTTAGAAAAATGTATTCATTTTTGGGTATTTTTTTCAATCCGATTTGTTCCGGCCAGCAATGCTTTAATTAATACTTCCCAAGCGTTCCCATTCCATTCTTGAATTCCGAATGGAAATAAAAGAATTTAAAATTGAAAATTTAAAATTGAGGAACGCCATGGAAATGTTAGTTTGTATTTCCATGGGGTCCTCCTTCCAATTTCAAATTGTTTTATTTAAATTTTATTCAGGTTGGCAACCGGATAATGATAATTTGTAATTAGGGTTGGACGAATTTGTAATTGAAATGAACTAATCAAATCGTAGAGAGTTACTCTCTCTTTAAAAAATGCTCTTTTTGGAATGTTGATTGTGGAACTGAATATTCCAAAACCCTGTTCCATTCCAGTTACAGTTGAATAACATTTTTCAATCGGTTAATTCTATTAAATAAGATCGAAACTCAAAGATTGGGTGGCCTGGCGTGACAATTGGGTTTTTCCTGGTGTATTTCAGCTCGATTCGCGTATCGCATACAATCCATTTCATTCGAATAACTTTGCGCATAGCTGCGTTCCATTCGCCGCGTTCCCGCCTCGCTTAACACTCTCTCTCCCACTATGCCCATTTCCCATTTTTGTTGGCGAGTGTCGAGCGAGAAGATGAGTGCGAGAAAAGTGTTGCATGCTCGCGGGCTAAACGCGAGATGAACACGCAACCAAAGAAATGGAAGGAGAAGAGGTGAAGAGGAGAATGGGTGGATGGGCGGATAAAGACAGAAGGAGGAAGGAGGCTGGAGAACAACACTGCAGCGTAAAAAATAAGCACACACGAAGAGGAGAGCGGCGAGAGAAGATGAGGGACTGGGACACATTCAGACAGATAAACGAGTCGAGTTACAAGCCAAGACACTGGGCGCGAGGGGGAGAGATGAGAGGATGGGGAGATGGGGAAATGGGAAAAGGACCTCGTGCATCGTGCCATCTCGCTCGTTGGCACTGCATTAGCAGCCAGCTGTGAACGAAATAAACGTAAAAATATTTTTAGTGTGAACAAATTTCTGCTCGTTGCTCGTTGTAAAAGGCAACAGAATGAAACTGAAACACTGCGACAAACGCACACAGGCAAAGACAGTCACACATAGCCACATGACGCAGGAGAACAAGCACACCTGACATGATAACACACACTCGCACACACACCCACACTCACCCACACACACCCAAAGTGTGTTTAGTTAGCAAATGCCAATGGCTCATGTTCACGGCAGACAGAGAGGGGGCGATACAGAGAGAGCCTGTGTGTGGGCGAGCAAGTGTGTGCCTCTGTCTGTCTGTGTGTGTGTGACAGTTTTGTAAACAAACAAAGTCAAAAGCAACAAGAATTTCACCCGACTTGAACGAAGATATTGAGGGTCTCTGCAGCGAGCAAAGCTTTACATAATTGTGCTCACCTCCATAATAAAAGAGTTCGTTAAGAGAGGCCAGAAACCAGGTAATGGGGTCACCAGCAGTAATTGGAAATACATATAAGTTTTAGCTTGTCCATATCGAAAAAATCAGATATACAAAGTGCTTCCGATTGTAATTATTTTAAATAGATTTCACAAAAGATATTTCGAGTATTCGAAGAAAGGTGTAGCGTAAATCCATATTGATTCGAAATCAATCCTTATATCTTGGAATGAATTTTCAGCATTCTGGGAAATATATCTTTTATGGTTTTAAGAAAACGCAGAAGTCTAAGTAAAAGAGTTTTTAAAAATAAGGGATTAAATATGAATTTAAACATAAGATCTTAATCTAACATTTTAATCAGATAAGAAATAAATTCAAATAATCAATGATTTTCTAAATATTGAAATCGGATTAGAAATCCTAAAGGGGACACAGAAATGCACAAACAAATTGATGATAATTTGAAAACGATGGAATAGAAATTGTTGAATATTAACACACCGAAAACCCCGAATGTTTTGGGCTTTTTGGAAAAGATACGCTCGGAACCCTGGGAGTCGGTATATCCAAAAAAGCCTCGGATCCCCTTGCCGACCTTCACTCCTTTTGGGATCGAGTGTTTTTGATTTCGTTGCTGCACTTGATGCCAGCGTTTTGCATGCGACATCTCTGTGGGACTGCATCTGAAATTAACTGAATTTATTTCATAGCCATGCAGCAGCCCCCTCATACCATATCCACCTCCTTTTCTCCGGGGACTGAGAGAAAGGGGAGAACAAAAAAAAAAAAAAAGAGAAAAAAACAAAGGCAACTTATTTTTATGCCATTCGCGTCAACCGCAGAAGGCGGACAGAGAGAACACCGCCCACATCCAACCCACTCGGCACACACAGGGTTAAGTTTTTATGCGCTTTTGTTTGCAGCCTCTGCACCGAGCCCCCTCCCCCTTATGGCGCTTTTTTTGCCCTGGTAGGGTATTATCATTGTAGTCAGAAATTTGAAATGCTATAGAGTCGGCATCAACAGCCGAGTAGATCTAGCCACGAACGTCTATCTGTTTTTATGCAAAGTACTCCCTCAGTTTTTGTTAATATGTGAAAAGTTATTGTTCTTGTAGATAGTAAAGGTATTGGTGGAATCGAACCAAATCGGATGACTATATAGAAACCTTCTAAGAAGAATATACCAGCGTTTTGGTCTATTTTAAAATCTATGTATTAATATGGTTTAAATATCATAAAACGATTACATTGAGAGCTATTTAAAATGACAATTTCTAACCGCTAGGGTATTTAGACTTCGGCTTCCTCACGTCAGTTTTCCCTTCTTGTTTGTGTTGCCAACTGTCATGAAAAGTTCGAGTCGAGAGTTGACCTGAAAAGTGTCGCTCTGTGTATTTTTATGCCTTTTTCGACCCGCTAACCCGTTCGCTGCGAGCTTTTCCAGAGGAGCTAGGCAGAGAGAAACGCAAAGTCCCCAGTCGCCTACCTTGCCACGCCCCTGTGCTCGTTATAATCATCGTCTTTGTTGTCGCTTTTCGTTGTCGGCAAAATTACTAATTGAACAGAAAACCCTCCAGAAAACTGTAACCATTATGGGTTTCGAGAATAGTTTTGAATTGAAGCCGGGACACATGGGATTAAAGATAACTTTGATGGAAAGTTCCCAAAGGAGCCATCAGGCAGCTCTGTAACTCCAATAAAACTGGTTAAAAATTATCAAAATTATTTATAAATACGCATACATATATAGATATTATGTTAGTTTACTATATAACAAAATATTTAAGTACTTATCGATAACTTTAGTGGATCCTTCCCGATGGGAAATAGACACAAGTGGTTATCAGAAATCCGTCAGATAAGATCACTTCACATACCCTTTAACTCTACGAAAACTCCTCGAAACTTTTAAACAGTGGCCCAAGTGAGAAGAAAATCTGAGTGAAACTTTTTATAAACTTTCCCTGGTAGTTATCGAAAAAATCGATAGATAAATGTGCTGAGAAATTCGTTCGCACTTTTTTCTCCTTTGGTCTGCATTTAAGTTTTGTTTTGTTTTTTTTTTTTATGGGGCATTAAAAAGCATATTAAAATACTTATTGAAAACTTTTGGATATCCCAACAAAACAAAAAAAAAATAATAATAAATACAAATAATACGAAACAGAAATAAGCAAAAGTAAGACGAACTTGCGCAGCAAAAAAGTTTGCCTCTAAAAAGCAATAGCAGTCAAGTGCAAAAAAACTATCAACTAAAGGAACAAAAGCAAAAACAGCGGCAACCACCAGGAGAACAAACAACAAAACCAACATGGGAAAAAAGAGCTCCAAGTTGAAACAGGATACCATTGATCGCTTAACAACAGACACATACTGTAAGTACAATAAAACTGAAATCATAAAATACATGCTATCGATAAAATGGTACAGTGCCTTTCAGTTGTATACTCATACTATAAATCATTTATAAGTAATTGTATACAAATTTTGAGAAGTTCTATAAGCTCTCTGTGGTTTATTCATTATTTTTATTTAGAATTGCAGAAAATATCGATATTAAAGGCGAAAGTCGTTGTATAAATCGATATCTTATCGTTATTCTGTTTATGTATAGGTTTGATATATCGAAAAAATAAAGTAATATTATTTTTCGTTACATCCACATTTTAATGTTAAAAAACTATTTTTCGATATTTAAAATTCGATATATTGAAGGTTACTATGTTTTAAGAGCTTTATATTTTTCGATTTATTACATCTGTGTTTTCCTTTGCATAGAAAGTAGTTATGCTTTGGTTACATTTCGTGCGAGCTGATCTACCTGTTGTTAGAATGATCAGTGAAGTTTTACCATGGAGGAAACCTTAATTTTTGATATTTAAATTTTTAAATCAACGTTTAAAGCTAGAAGGCCAGGGTATATAAACTTCGGTATTCCCCAGCTAACCGACTTGCCTGTTTTCATTACAAATTTTTATGAAAATAACAAAAGAACAAGTCAAAATGGTTAATTTAAAGCAATGCTTGTTGAGCTCGTTGAGCTTGTTTTGAACATTTTCCCTTTCCATTTTTCATTTCTCCCTTGACTCCTTTAATAAACACTTTATCAATCGCAATTTATCCACCTTTTCTTTCTTTTCTTTTTATTATTTTCTTTGAGCCAAGTTTTCTCTTCCCTTTGATTTACCTTGTAATAATTCCGTTTCCTTATTTATTTATTTGTTTGTTTTGGCCTGGCATTTATGCCAGTATGAACACAGTATTTTCTCACCCCCCGCCACCATCATATCCCATTTCCCATTTTCCCCGATTGGCATTTTCTCATTTTGATTTGTTTTTGTTTTTCGTTTGCCCGAGCATCAATCAAAATACGGAAAGGTGCAGACACTTTTCCGCGTTCCCCCGCGTTCCAGATATAGATGCATAATTCAAAAGTGTTTTCCCAGGAACTTACTCGATGGCAAACTGACTCATCAGTCATCGGCAATGGCAATAAAGTCACCCAACTGACGGCGAACATCTGAACCGGATTCGATTGAGAAACTCCGCCCGGATTAGCCGGCTGGGGAGTGCGTCTCGGTGCATAAATGGAGTGCCAGGACTCGGGTTCGTTTTCGTTTTCGTTTTCGGTATCGATATCGGTATCGGCTTGGGTTCTCGTTTCTCGGTTCTCCTTTCTCCGTGTTGTCGGAAATCTGGCGAGGCACTTGACATTTATGGTTTAATTTTATCGCTTTTTGCCGTAGCCACTTTTACTGCTACTTTGTTACATTGACATGTTATTGCTGCTGTAACTGACAGTTGCAGTTATTGCTGCTTTGAGCTGATTTTAGCTTGAAATAATATACCTTTCGCCTTTGCAAGAAGGCGGAAGTCGATAGAGTGTTCTTGACTAGGAGATAACCGATAGCCAAGGCTCTAGGTATTCATTTAAAGATTACTTTAAAGTAGGGTCCTTAGAAAATATCAATAAATCTATACTGCATCGATCTTTGAAGCGAATGTCGATATAAAAAACAATATTTTAATGTGGAGTTACATGTTTATAAGTGCGATAAATCGATATTCACTAATATATAGACTAGAATAAATTAAATACATTTTATCGTAGATTTCTCAATAAATTCTATGCTAAATTCGATATTTTCAATATTTAAAATTTCGCTCTATCAAAAATTGGATATGAATTTGAGCGCCATAAATCGATATTCTGTTTGATATATGTATATAAATTAAGGGTATATTTTTTTGATTTATCGATATTTTCGATACTTATAATATGATACCTAAAACTTATATTACCTGTTGGCCCTAATTTATAATACTCTGGTCTAGCTTGAGTCCCATGAATAACGAAGAAAAACAAATAAACAAACCATTTCAATAGAGTTTCGTATTCATTACAACCCAAAATGCATTAGATGTATATTTTCCACACTTTCATTATTGAGAAATCAAAGCGTGAAGGACTTAAATATCACAAGTTTCCTCAAGTTTAAGTTTATTTAATAATTAAAAAAGGGGTGTTAAAATATATTGATTTAAGCTCTGGGCTCTCAAGTTTTTAAGTCTAACAAGAGAATTAAAGTTATTTTGTAAGCAATAAAAATAATCCAAAATCGCTTGAGACTCTCTATTTAATCCTTAAACAACCCGAGTGAAAGGCAGCCAACTTTCTGTGTTGTTTTTGTTGTGCACTTGCGACAGCTTCTAGTTGAAGCTTTTCGAGTGCAACAGTCTCCTGGCATTGATATCCTTGCTGCCTTTTGCAGCTTTTAGTGCTCTTTATGTTAATACTACCATTCCGAGCTCACTTTTTACGAGGTCCCCGCTCCGGGCTTAACATTAATTGTGCGCTTTGTTGCTCGGTTTTACTTTTACCTTTAACGTTAGTGTAGTTGCCCCAACTGTTATTGGGGGTTACCTGTTTGTTACCTGTTACCTGTTACCTCTTGTTGTTACTGGCCATATATTTGGCCGTTGTGTTAACTGTTACTATTAGTTACACCATCGCCTTTACGTCTCAAAGAGCCTTTTTTTGTGAAGCTTCCCTGACTTGGCCTCAACTCTGTCCTTCTCCTTTCTCGGCTCCTTACGCTCTTAAGCAGGACATTACATTTACTTAGCGCCCTTCGGTTGCGGCCATTTTGGGGGCTCCTTAAAAATGCAAGTCAGAAACTTTTCGAGCCCCGAAACTTTGTGACTAATTGCTTTCGTTTTTTTTGTCCTTCCATCCCTCTGTATTTTCTTATTCTGTGGTCCCGCCGAGGTTAGGGGTTAAGAGGGGCATATAAATAATTACCGACGGGTATTTGCGGGCACCTGGCCAACAAGAAAAGAGGGAGCCAAGGAAAGTGTTGACAGATTGCTGCCAAAGTTTTCAACGTTCTTTCTTTCTTTTTTTTTTTTTTTAATGGGTTTTTCTTTAAGTTATTTGTCTTCCCTACCTACCATTCTCCCTCCCTCTGGGTAAGTGGAAAATGTGAGAGAAAATGCAGAGGCTTAGGCCTGCTTAAATATGCAACTCAATAATTGTAATCCCCCAAATACTGTTGGGATACAGTGTAACAGCTGCTGATTGGCCCGGATTTGTTTGGCCAGGCAAAACAAATGAATCAACTAAGGACTCTGTTTATGGCCAACGGGTCGTATGAGCAATTTCTGCTGGCCTCGGTCAATATTTGTCCTGTCCATTGACATGCCAATCAATTGGACATTAAACTCACTTACGTCTTAACCCTCTGCAGGCCCATATCCCCCCCCCCCCCCACCGTCAGGGCAATGAAATAAATAAATAAACAGACAGAAATTTGATTAGACCGAGCGAGAAACAGCCAGGCCAGTACCAGTCCAATAAAATGCAAATCCCTTAGTGCGTTTAGGCCACACATTCACTACGAATTGGGGTCCGTACAACCAGTTGGCCCAGACCCAGGCCCAGGCCCACAGGTGTTGTTTGGCTTTAGTTATGGGTCGGGCATTAGGAAATTTAATTAAATGAGAGGCAAGCCTTTTGATCAAAGCCCTAATTCCACTCAATTCGTTTCATTTTGACTATTTGTTGTAATAGTTACAGGAATTTTGAACATTTTTCAGGTTATTTAAATGCCAGTGAACTCTGCAAAAAAGGAAACGAGAAAGTAAACAAATGAAAATAAAGTTTAAACTAAGCTGTACACTTATGCAAACATTTTCCTACACTTAAGAAAAATCGCCTTAGATTTGGGAGAGTTATGTTTTGATTTCTCTATTTTAGGGATAATTGAATTTATCGTGGCGTGCTCGAAATTCTTGGGAATTTTTTAAATTAAATCTTCAATTTTTATAAGTGTAGCAGGACAATTAAAAATGTACTTTATCTTAAGAGAAATTAAGCCAACGGTAGGCTTAGGGGATATATGTACATAGTTTAAAAATTGCATTATGTAAATCCAAATATTACCCATAAATTTTACTTAACCTTTAATATTAATAATAATTTAAAATGTTAGAAAAATACAGGAAAAACTCCATAAACCTTTGATATATAAAGATATAATTGTATACAATTATACAGCTCTTTTTTTAAACCAAACTGAAATTGAATATAAATTAAATACATGCTTTAAACAAGTCTTCATTGACTAAAATCAATCATATGTTAAATATATATATTTATGTATATATTTATATATGTATATGTTTCATTACTTGTTTCTATGCACAAATAATTGTTCATTGTTTGTCTGAGCTTCCAGTGCCATATGACAGTTGGCACAGTGAAATGAATATGTTATGCACGGTCATCGGAGGTATATATATCCCCAAATACATATATGTATAATACACATGTATCCCATCCCCCTTGAAGGGTGACTGTGTGGCATGTGTATTCCTTTATATCCCTCAAGGTGAGCCACAGCATCGATATTTGAGTCATCCGCCTGGCATCCTGCGAAGCTGATCCGCAATCTTTTCCATATTCAACTCGAGCTGACAGAATGACTCGTGCTATTTGAATGCCCTCATTGTGTGTGTATGGGGTGTTCGGGGTGTGTGTATGGTGTAAGGTATGAAAATGCAATCCGCTGAATGGGGGCTCTGGAACTGGAACTGGTACTGGTACTGGTACTGATGGCAACAAGTCGTATGAGCAATATGCGCTTTATTTACAATCAATACAGCCGAACAAGTGGAGAAAAAAAAAAAAGAAGAATAAACCAACAACACACAACGCACAACAATGCTGGCCCGTAAATGCCGTTATATTTTTACATGCCACACGTCAATAATACAAAAAAAAATGAAGAGAGCTGGGGGCCCATTCAGTGTTCAGGGGGTGTGCAGGGTATTCCGATTGCCTGTCCGTCTGTCAGTCTGTGTTAGCCAGGCCATATCGATTACCAATCAATTCTGCTCCTGGCGCTGGCTATGGCAATTGTTGACTTCATTGGATTGACATTCCCTTCGGGATAAGGACAACAAATAATGCGGCGGCAACGTTGGGGGCGGGGATAAACGCACAGAAGAGCTCTTCTTTCTGCGGCTAATTAAAATGCAAATGCTGCTGCGATTCCTTTGCCAGTCAGCTAATCAAAATGAAAAATGATAGCCCAGCTAAGGAGGGTGCAGAAGGGGGGAGCCGGGAAGGGGGTGCACAAGAAAAAAAAAAACATATATATATATATTTATTTTAATTAACTTTTTCAGTGTTTAGTAAAGAACTTGATCAAAAATAAGATTTATAAATCGACTTTTTAACATTGCCATAAATTATTATTATTTTTAATATATTTTAGAGCAGTAAACTAGAAAAAGAAAATATCGATTAATGTTAAAGGAGATATATTTCGATATATAAAAATATTTCCAATATAAAATTTGATTTCGATTGATTATACCGCACTTTTGCTATTCGATATACATTCCTAATGCACATAAACATTGTTTTATCGATATTTTAATGTTAAATGGGATACTTTTCGATATTAAAAAAATCGATTGACAAAAACTTACAATATTTTTAATATAATAATCGATTTCGATTTATTATATCGCACTTTTGCTGTTTGATATACATTCCTGGTACACATAAACATTATTTTATCAATATTTTACTGTTAAATGAGATATTTTTCGATAGATAGAAATTCGATAGATCAAATCTTACAAGGTTTTGGATTTAATGTAAAGCGTGATATATTTTTAGATTTTTTATATCGTAATTTTGCTGTTCGATATACATTACATATACATAGCTTTAATTTAATTTAATAAAATTTCGATAATTCGATAACTTAAAATTCGATAGATCAATGTTTATGGTGTTTTTTGATACAATACAAAGTGTGATATTTTTTTTCATAAAATACTTTATTACATCGATATTTAAAATATTTAAAAATTCGATAGATCAAAGTTAACTGTTTTTTTTTATAGTATATTCTATAATATTTTTTTTTCTTCGTGGAATATATCACTAATTCTCTATCTCTCCAACACAAATTATATTTAAAAATATCACAAGTTTTGTGCAGTGCACAATTCGCTGGACCGTTGTTTTTAGGTATCCGTGGAATGGGTCTGCAAATGATATATGAACCACAGCGCTATGAATAATGCGAGTGGCCGCTGCAGATAACTGGGAGCCAGCGAGTCAATAGCCCCATGGTCTCCAGCTCCAGCTCCAGTCCTGGTTCCAACTCCCCGCCCCCCAAGGGGGTGTTACTCCCTGGAGGGTAATGCCTCTGTCCGCCCAAATTGGTGGCCATTGACCACGAAGCGCCCCCTCAAAAGCAATTCCAATGTGTGTAATTTTGCGTGAATTTATGTTTTTATTTTTTCTCTCCTGTCCGTTGTCCACTGTCCATCGTTGTTGTTGTCCGCCTCGAGAAGGAGTCCGGTCTCCGGATCCTGGGCCGAGAAAACATGTGCGCCATTCACACGCCCAGGATCAGGATACGGCCCCGGTCAGGTTGGCTCCCAAAGGGACAGCGGCAGCGGCGTTTAAACGTTTGGTAAACGGCCATTAGGCCAACACAACATTTTATGCCATCAAAACAAAGGAAATTGTTATGCATGACTAGCGAGAGGAGAGGAGGGGAGGGGCTAGAGGGGCGGCATGTATAGTAATACAGGGGGTTGGGTATGGCAAGAGAACCAGGGTCCTGGGCGTGGTCCAAAGATAATTTAGGACTTTAACATTTGCATATGAGCTTGAGAGAAAGAACGGACTAAGGTCATCTGCTTTTCCCCCTAACCAAAGGTCAATCAATAATGAAAGGTCAATCATTAAATTGAGTTCGAAATATTTAAGCTGACAACAGATATTTCACTTATTAATCAAAGAACTCAGACTTGGATTTTGAATAAATGTTTACTACAACAATTTATTGGGAAGAATAAATAAGTATTTGTTAGATTTTTAATAATATTTTTTGAGAAAGAATCATTTGATATTATATAAATATATAAATACGATACATAACAGATATTTTTAATTATTTTCATTTTAAAAAATCCAATATATTTGCTATATTTTTTATATGAAAAAAGTGAAAATATGGATTAATATTTTAATATAAAGTGCAGCATTTCTGGTAAAATTAAAAATTTGAATGATCAAAGTTTGTCAATATAAAACACATGTCTTAAACAATAAATTTAGATTTTATCCAACACCAAAAATTAAATATATCAAAAGTATTTTCGATTATGACCAATATAACTTGTAGTACAATTTCAATTTTAAACTTTCCATAACACTTCAAGTAAACAATGTGTAACCAATATTATAAATTTTTAATAAAATCCAATTACATAATATAAATACTTTAACCTGCTTAATTTACTGAAACGCACTGTACCATTAACCACCCAACAACAGAGCTTGTGTGCGCGATATATATATTTTATACATACATATACATATATATCTGCTAAACCACCTCAAAATAATCCACAAATAATCCACTCGCACCTTGTAAATATTTCAAATGCCGTATAAAAATTTAATCCACTTCGATTTTCTGTTTGTTTTCATTTGCAGTCACAGAGAAAGAAATACGTCAATGGTGAGTTGTGTGCGGCTAATAAGGCTTGGGAAATCTGCCAGCGGGGGCCATAAACATATTTGCCAAATTAGTGTTGAATATTTCCAGCGTTTATTTCAATACAAAAAAAAATAAAAATAAAAAACTCTCTCCGCCAGGCACAAAGGATTCCTGAAAGACTGTCCCAACGGCCTGCTCACAGAGCAAGTAAGTACTGTGCATCCTTAAGGATAACATGACATGTATCTCGAGTATGTGAGCATGCTCGTGCGTGTGCTCCACCTGAGCGTGGCCAATTCATTTAAGTCAAATGGCTAATTTAGTTAATTTTTCGCCATCCGTGAGAGCCCCCCAACCCCCGAAGGCTCTCGATTTATGTAAGCTAATTCCAACAACGGCAGAGACAAGGGCGCCCTCCTCCTTGGAGTTCCCCTCGGTATTGGCGCCTGCTCTTGGGTTATGGCCAAATGTGTTGACGACCCCGGCTGCTAATGACAATGCTTTTGTTGCTGTCGCCGTCGGCTGTTGTTGTTGATAATGAAATGTATTAATGCGCGCATTATTCAAACACAAACCTTAACTCTCAACGACATGTGTGCCAGGCTTCTAATTGATTCATTCACATTTCTTATTTCTCCTTTGGTTTGCTGTTCTTGCTCTCTTTTTCTATTTTTTCTCTATTTCTCTTCCCTTTACCATCTTTTCCCCTTCTCTAGGGCTTCATCAAAATCTACAAACAATTCTTTCCACAAGGCGATCCCAGTAAATTCGCCTCGCTGGTCTTTCGGGTTTTCGATGAGAACAATGTAAGTATGCCTTTCCCAAAAAAAAAACCTTTCAATCCTTTTCCCTTAACAAAAGGCTGCTGACCACGCCCTTATTAGGAATTAAATTTCAAAAAATAAAACTCCATTAAGCACTTTATATAAATAATTGTCAGTCTGCTTCGGCATTCGTAACTCCATATTTTTCAAAGCCAACGCCTTTGGGGTATGCAACACTTTTGGAGTGAGAGCCACGGGTATTCCATAGTCTGTCCTCTTCCCCTATCGAGCTGACGTTGGCGAAAAATTTTCAGACAGCCACAAAATAAACTGATTTCAGCAGGTTAATGTCCTGCCCTAACCGCTGTTACCCATTTATGCGATGGGTGATCATAAATTCCTTGCGTTCTTCTTGTTATTTTTTTTTATATTCATCTATATATATATATAATTTATGGCTCATGGGCGTGGTCTGCCCTTATACTCCCCACAACCACAGAATGTCAACTGTCTGATGTCTGCACTGATTTGCTTTCTTTGTCTCTCCGTCTGCCTGCGTGTGTGTGTGTGTCCCAACTTCTGTGCGGATATTTGCTTGTGTGCGTGCCTGCTTTTTTCTTTCTTCTTTTTGCTCTTTTCTTTGTCTCTTTCTTCTCCCTCTCTTTATTTGGTGCTGCCTCCAGGATGGCTCCATAGAGTTTGAGGAGTTCATACGCGCCTTATCCGTTACATCGAAGGGCAACCTGGACGAGAAACTGCAGTGTAAGTTTTTATCATCTCTCTTTATAATGTCATTCTTCTTTTACTAGTCCTTTTCCTTGTACTACTTTTTATCCTTTTCCTCTTCCTTCTCTTTTATTAACTCCTATATTTATCCTCCTCCTATTTTTTCCCTTTCTTATCTCCCGCGCCTTATCCTTCTTTTTCCACTTGTGCTTTTCATCCTCCTCCTTTCTTCCTTTCTTCCATTCTTCCTTCTTTTCCTTATCCTCCCCTCCTTTCCCTTTCTCCTTTTCTTTCTTCGTTTTCACCTATATTTTTTCCCCCTCTCTCCCTTTCTCTTGCTTTTCTTTTTCTTGTATCGCCTTATTCTTCTTATCCTCCTCCCTCTCCTCTTTCTCTTTCTCCTCACCCTTTTTCTTTTCTTATTTCTTCTCCTCCTTATTCTCCTCTTCCTTTTCTTCTTTATCCCCTTCCTCTTTCTCCTTATCCTCCTCGATCTCTACAAATGATTTTAAAACACTTGATTCTCGATTCCCCTTTTCATTCACGTTTCTTTCTTTCTTTCTTTCGTAGGGGCCTTCCGTCTCTATGACGTGGACAACGATGGCTATATAACGCGCGAGGAGATGTACAACATTGTGGATGCGATCTATCAGATGGTGGTAAGTGCTGTTAACTATTCAGAACCAATTAAAATTCCTTCCAAATAAATGTAAGAAATAAGAACATTGAGATGTATCACTTGTTATGACACTGAATTTACTTTAAATGTTCCCTTTAACCTTGTTTGGTCTAACCCATTTCTGCCTCTTTGCTCTCTCTGCTTCAGGGCCAGCAACCGCAGTCGGAGGACGAGAATACGCCGCAGAAACGAGTGGACAAGATCTTCGATCAGATGGATAAGAATCACGATGGAAAATTAACATTAGAAGAATTTCGTGAGGGTAGTAAAGCTGATCCACGTATAGTTCAGGCGTTAAGTTTAGGTGGTGGTTAAATCGATAAACAAATGCCCGATTAACGATAACAGACCCAAAATATTAAAACAAAACAAGCGTGCAATAAACCATAAAGGATACTGAAATTGAAACCGTAAACATTTTTGAACAACAAAAAAAAAAAAAACAAGCTAAAGTATAACGAAAAGCCTAAAAGCTAAAGAAAACGAAAAATCTTAGTTTGCATTCGCTTCTTCACTCTTCACTCTCTCTTCTCTCTACGCTTTTCTCGATTCTTGATTCCCGATTAATCTCGATTCTCCGCGCGTCGATTGCGACACTGAAGATGATAATAATTTTTTGATATATGAATATGCATAACGAATAACTGAACGAGAGGGAAGAAGCCCCCAATAAAAATCGAACAGAAAACGAAAATTCATTTTTAAATATACACCAGAATATGAATATATAGGATATCGTCGCGTAGTCAGAGCGCAGTTCATAGCAATAAAGGGAAAAACCAAAAACAAAACGAAAACGAAATGAAAAACAAAAACGAAATTTAAAATAAATGAAAATACGAAGTAAATTAATGCTAATTTCCAAATAAAACGAAATGTGTGAGGCGCAAATCAATTTTTGAAGCATACACCAATTACGAGTAAACTAATTAAACCTACGAATAAATCAGCATAATTATATTATACAATTAAACCATACAATTAGAGCCGAACTAAGCCTACGAATCAATTGCGCAGCCTTCGAAGCGAAAGCCAATAAAAAACAAAAACAAAACGAAACAAAACAAAGCAAAATAAAGTAAAACGAAACAAAACAAAGCGAAAACAAACAAACTATCTAAGCTAACCGAGTTATCACAGATCGATCCCAGTCGGCTAATTCCACTCGCGACATCAAATAGCCACTATATCCACATCCAAATATATATAGATATATGTATTTACATATAGCCACGTGCATGGATTCGCAAAGTGGCCGCAGTGACAGGACGAACAGGGGTGAAGTTAAGGGATGCATGTCTGGATTAGGGGACCTACAGGGGGGTTGGGCCTAAAGGGGTATAAATCAGTTACACTTTTATATAATGGAAAGTCCCCCGTTTCTTCTCACCTGTGTCTCTCTGAGCCCCTTTAGTGAAGAAGAAAGTAATCCCCCAAAAACTGGACACCAGAATATATATATATATTGCTCTCTTCAAATAATGAAAACACTTTCTTTGGCTTATTGCAAACAATCTACTTAGTTATAGTTATTATATATTATGCTATAAGACCCCGAGCTGCTTGAGGAAAGGTTTGTCTCTTTTATTGCAGCCCATCTCCTATTTATTCCAGCTGCCTTACAGCCATGAAACGCACTTTGACCCTTCAAAAAGAAAGAAATAAAAAACTTGAAATGAGATACAAAAGGCAATCAAGTTTTCGTTAGAATTAGAATTCAAATAGTGATTGCAAAAAGTGTTGCATACCCAACAGGCGCTGTTAACAAAACAAGTGTTTGCTTTTGTTTGCTCTATCTCTCTCTCTCTCTCTATCTCCTCTATCTCTCTTTATATATATATATATTTCTCTGTCTCACTATCTCTTCTACGCTCCCTAGTAAATATATCTCTATCTGTATTACCAGCTTTGCCTTGTTTTCCGTTAAGCGTTTTACGTTTCCAACAACAATAACCATTAACAGTAACAACAAC
Organism: Drosophila ogumai; assembly: GCA_018904815.1. Lineage (NCBI taxonomy): Eukaryota > Metazoa > Arthropoda > Insecta > Diptera > Drosophilidae > Drosophila > Drosophila ogumai. The sequence goes on from JAEIIJ010006854.1 coordinate 28,819, forward strand.
AAGAAACCATAACCAAAAACAAAAAAAAAAAAAAAACAACTAGAAAAACCAGAAACAACAACAACACGAACATATTGACAATAGGCGGAGACAACAAGAACAACAGCAACAGCAAGCGATGAAGGATACAGGTCCTCGAACTGGCACCAGAAATAGCTGCGAAATGAAGAGATTAATAATTGATAAACTAATCAAAGAACGCACATCTACAACATCAACAAAAACTACTACTATGAACATGAACATATATACACTTATGTATGTATATCCGTCTATATATCCCAAAAACAAAAAAAAAAAAAAAAAAAACCACGAGAAGCAGCTGAAAAATAGAGAAAGACAGTCAAGGACAAAGTTGGAGCTGTAGAAAATAACAATGAACAAAATCCATCATACGATTTAATTTCTATTCTATATGCGGTTCAGCTTTATTATTGCATTGATTTTTCAATAAACCAATCAACCGTTTTTACTATTCCGATGACTATCTATAAATACGAAGCCACATACACACCCGCTTACACTCACTTAACCCGTTTAGTACTCAGTATTTAGTATCTAGTGTTCCAGTATTCAGTATTCAGTATATATCCTGTATTCCAGTATTCCATTATTCCAGTATACCCAGTAACAGTACACCCATTACACTTGTGCCATAGCTAGAAGCAAAGGCAGTAAAAATAATAAGATAAGTGGCGCGCTTGCATAGCTTTCTCGCTCTCTCAAAATGGAGAGCGCACAAGAGAACAAAAAAACCAAAGGCGTTATGCATCTTACTGTTTACATTGTCTTTGCTAATACCATCTAGTTACTATTTCTTGGTATTATTTTGCCTGCTTTGCCTTTTCTTAATCTGATTGAAAAACAATTGAGCGATTTACGTTTTCCTTTAACTTTTCCTTTATCCTTTGTCCTTTTTTCTTTTCCTGTGCTTTCCATGTCTTTTGACTTTACAGCACCGATCGAAAATGATAACAAAACGAAATGAAAATTGATGACAAAAAATGCAAACATGCTAACCCCAAAATACTTGCCACAACAACAAACACAAGCACACACAAACACACACACATATAGCCACACGTATGTGTATATATATACGCCTCTTCTTATATACATATACCATATTATATATAGTAAGCACTGCAATCGAAAGCCAGTTAAGGAAACACTACAACAAAGCTACTAAACTTAACTAAAAAAAAATAAAAACGAATACAAGAACGCTTCTATAAACCTCACTGAAATTCTTCGAAGGAAACTAACACACACTCATACACAGACTCACTCACACACACACACACTTGTACGAGTATATTAACAATAAACGTAATGCGAAAACTTAATCAATAATTAAATAATTCGAAAGTGATATAGCTGACAAAACAAATGTGTCTGTAGTCTAGTAGTTAAAAGAAATTGATGAAAATGCGAAACGAGAAGCAAAAGAAATCATTTATAAATAATATTAACAAAAACTATCGAATGACAGAGGTTGGGGTTTTTTTTTGTAAGGCGATGCCTAAGCAGCAAAAATAGGTAATGAAAAAAACAAAGAAAACGAAAATAAATCAAGCAAATCAAACTGTAAATAACACTAAGTGAATCACGCACACCAAAACACCAACACCAACACCTAAACACTAACACCATCGCATACCCTAACACACATACACACTCCCCTACACGTACAGAAAAGTACCGAATAAGTTTGTTAACACCAAAATATAACGGGTCTTAAGTAAAGAAATAAAAAGAAAATGAAAAACAAAAATAGGAGAAAAAAATCAGTAAGCTAGAGCAAAGAATTTTTTTTGTGGATTGAAATGAATCAAGTCAATTGTAATAGCCGAAAAAAAACAAACAAAAAAATATATAAAAATAATTGAATATTTATATTAATTTACAATGGACAGGTGAGAACAGAATAGAACAAAAATAGACAAGCACAGACGAGTCTCAGATGAAGTTGAAGTTGAAGTTGAAGATGAGTTTCTTTCCACCGCCGTTGACAAACCACACGAATGTCAAGTTAAACGTTTCACAAGCAATATTTTACATACTTATACATGCATTATATACATATATAAATATATATATATATGGGTAAATATATATATATATGTAATAATAATAATAATAATAAATATACGATAATAAATATATATACATTAACTTATATACACACAACTCCGCAGAAATAGAAATAATTTGAATATTGCAAGGCAGACGAAGGCACACAACCAGATATTCCGGGAAGGAATATATATATATAACATGATAATGCGAACATAAGAAAATACGAATATATAGAAGTAAACAAGATGAAAGCAAAGGAAATTTACAAACAACAACAACAACATTTTTAGTGATATTCTTTAGCAAACTTGAATCTGATTTCTTTTTGCTAAGAACGAAAACGAAATGTAAAAAGTCAAGAAGAATTCAAGAAGAAAAAAGAAAAAAACAAAACGTAAAAAAAAACAAACAACAATTAAGGCAATGTGCGTATATTTTACAAAAAAGAAAAGAAAACAAAAAAATGTAACTAAAACCAAACAAGAAAAAAAAAACCAACAAAAAAGGTAAAAGAAAGAAAAGTAAACTCAATTTTTTTCCTGGGCTCTTCAGTTTGTTTGTTATATCTCCTTTGTACTACTCTATATTTACCGTTATTTATCATCATTATTATTATCACCGAGCTGATTATACCGATTGTTATTATTATTATGATTATTGCAGCCTCGAGAATTACGATTATTGTGTAAACACATGCAAAAACTTATAAGAAAACAGAGAAAAAAGCAAAAAAATAACACAACACAAAAACACACACAGAACCTTTATAGAACAAACAAAAATGAAAATCAAATTCTTTTACCAAGCAAAAAAAAAAAAAACGAAAACATAATTATTTTTTTTTTTATGTAATCGCCTATGGGGGAATGGAAAATTTATCTTGTTACTGTCAGAAAATATTACTTACTTCAAATAAAAATTTTAAAGCGAGATCAAGCCAGAGGCGTTTCTCTTTCTCGGAAATTTCAAGCGAGCCCAAGTTCCACTTTCGGTAATTATTTGGATTGAGGTAAGTCCTGGGATCCTTGACAGCTGCTCGGGGACACCGTTGAGTACTTTACTCTCTCCCCTTGAAAGTTTCGGCTTAATTGTCGAGTTCCACTATACAGTTGGCCTGACCTCTGAGCGTTTTGTTTAATGGCTATTAACTGTTATGTTATGGTGGCCCCGGCCGGCACACGTGGCGTATGAGCAATCAACGAAGACAGCTACATGGAGATTACATGCATTACGTATACGCCGGGTAAGTACATAAATGTATAATGTTTGCACAAAGCAAACTTCAAGTGTGCGTCTAGAGATGGCCATGCTGACATGTTAACAGAATGTAACAACTTTGGTCAACTTTATTTGCCAGATTGATGTCGCACTTAATACTAATTGATGTCCTTGCATGTCAAACTCCGCACATGTTGGTGTGTGTGTGTAAGTTTGCTCAAATAAATGTAAATTGACAGCGAAATAATTATGAAAGTGCAATGAATTTTAAGATCAACAATTATTATTATTAAAAGTAAAAAGTAATATAATATTATGCAGTATAACTATAATACCCTGCAGAGGTATTGTAGCGAACTGACTATAATCAAGACTTTATTAAACTTAATAACTCTTTGAAAATATTATAATTATTTTTTTTTTTAGAATTTTAGAGTAAGCTTTCTTACTTGCTCTTTACACCAGGTACCTCCAAGTCAAGCATTATACCTTTCCTACTTGTTAAAATTCGGCTTAGAGTGAGGGTATATAATTCTTGATTACTTTTTGCGGCTTTTGGTGCGTGTCGCGGGTGTTGGAAATTTGAAATGAATTAGTAATGAATGTATCCCACAGATACGGATACTAACCAACGAATGCGCCGACTGAGGCAGCGACAGCGACTGCGTCAGCGGCAGCGGCAGCGACAGCGACGTCTGTTTATCTAGGCAGCCCAACTATTTATAATAAAAGGCAACCAGATTAAAAACCAAAATAGATCCTGTATATGCAGCTGCATCATCTGAATGTATCTATACAACTCGCTTCATTGCTGGGCCGGTAAGCGCAAAGAAAAACAATGCTGTTGGGGATTAACTCGACCATGAAATACCCGGCAGTGCCAAGGTTACACCGTACAGATAATTGTTTAAGAGCAATATATTTTACTTGCTTGATTTATTAACTTGTAAGATATATACAACATCTAATAGATTTATTTTATCTTGAGCTGTTTTCTATATCTCAGATACAATATACCCGACGCATGCCGGGAATAAAACTATATATAAAATACAACAAAGAGCTGATGCGAAAATAATGGCACGCAAGTGAGAAACATTCGAATTAACCACATTTTTACATTATGTAGGGAATGCCCCCGGTCCCCGCTTTCCAACTATGTATGTAGTATAAATAAACAGTAATTATAATTGCCTCGTTTTGGGATTCGAATATTCGAATTCGATTCGATTCGATGACGCGGGCGTACCTCCCCCCTTGGGTACAGTTTCGGAGGTGGGCCTATTAAATTCCCCTCTTATGTACGCAATTGCGAATTTATTCCTCGCACGTTTGCCACTTTGGAGGGAGAAATGCAAATTGGAATAGGAAATGAGTGGCCGGGCCAGTCATGGCAATCATCCGATTCGATGCGATCCGACGATCTGTCGCCGTCGCCGATCTAAAGTCGGAAAAGTTACTAATGAGTTCTAAACAGATCTCAAGGAACTATTAAATTGAAAAAAGAAATAAGGGCAATTAGAGTCGATTATAGGTTTTCTTTCGGATGGATAATTGAATGCTATAAGATATACATCAGGATTTAGGATTAGTTTTATGGGGGAAGCAAGGCCTTATCATCACATAAGGTAATTTTAAGTTTAATAAACTATTATAATATTCTTTTTGTGGCTTAAAAAATATATAAAGTAAACGAAAAATATAAATCAAAAAATAAAAATGACATTTAATTTTATTTATTACCATCTTGAAGAACATAGAATTAGAATTTACTCAACTTAAGCAGTAATTATTTAAATATGAACCATTAATAATATATTTTAATATTTATGTGAAATATATGTTCTGCAGTTTTTAAATTACTTTAAAAAACATTTATAAATTTAAGTTTTATTAAAAAAATATGAAAAAGCAAAGAAAACATTGCATTTAATATTATTTTTACCTCATTTAAATCACTTAAATATAAATTTAACAAAATTAATGGATGCTTTAATATAAATTATTTATTTATAAATTATTATAAAATATTTAAATTTAAATAATCAATAGTAAAAAAAATAAAATCAAAATATAAAAATATATTGCACAAGCTTTAAAACTAGTTAAATATAAATAAATAAATATATAAATAAATTTATATATTCCCAAAATATCCCACTGACTTGGCGACAATTTCCCAGAAAAACTGATCCCAGGCAATAAAAAGCTTAACTAATTGATTCGGTTTTATGGCACTATGTGCTGTGAGTGATAAGACCGAAGGCCAAAAATAGACCAAAGAGCACTGAGATCAGTGAGTATTGCCTGGGAGAATGGGAAAACACATGGAATGCTGTGAAAAGCGAATGATAAGGCAAATTCAGGGGAAATGTTCTTGATAGATCAAAAGCAGCATCCGCGGAATTCGACGGAAAGGCAATCCATCGGTTCTGCAAGATACATAAACAGTACGTTTGATTTCGTATCCGTAGCTGTGCAGATACAGTATCTGAAGCCGTAAATGTTGCTGTAGACATACAGTATCTGAATCTGTATCCGCATCGGTATCTGTATCTGTATCTGTATCTGTATCTGTATCTGTATCTGTATCTGCAGTTGTTGTATCCCTGTATCTGTGGTTTTATTGTTTATTTGCCTGCCGTTTGCCGTTTGCCTTTTGTTATTTCTCATTTGTTTTCAGTTCTTTTTTTTCTCGATTGTTTTTTATTTTTGTTTTCGGCAGAATTTTTATTATTTACTATATTTAGGCAGAGGCCATGGGGAAGAGTAGCCACATAGATTTATAACAATATATCTGAGCAGCAATTAGTCATCGGTGGCGGCACCTGCAAGAAATGCAAAATACTAAACAAAAAAAAAACAGTACATTTTACAATTGCTCAATCGCTCTGCCTCAATCGACGCCGACTGCGGCAGCGACGGCGACTGCGACGGCGACTGAGGGCTAAGCTATTTGGCGCTACTGCTGGCATTCGATTGCCATTCGCACAAGTTGCATGTTCAACTCGCGACTCGCCTCGGTTTCCTCATTGTTTATTTCTATTCTCCCCGCTCTTTTTTTACTTCGTTTTTATATATATCTATTTTTTTATTTGTGTTTTGTTTTGTGCATATTTTAAATCACTTCCTCGGTCTCTTTCCTTTTTTTAAACCCATCACTTTTGGCCTAATTAAATGTGCGCGCTAATGCGTTAAACGGTTTCTGCAATTTGCCTTTGAGCCGAAAACACTGTGTGTGTGCGTGTGTATACCCCTTATAAATGTGTGCGTGTGTGTGTGTGTGAGTGTGCCTGTGCTCCTGTGGAAATTACATTTATAATTACGCTTAATCCGTCGATTACTCTCATCGCAAACAGCGGAACCAAAAGACTCACCGCAGCGTTCGCTGACCGCATTCCGGTGTTTTGCCAGGTATGTGTCCCTAACCCTGGCCCCCGAATAAACATGATTATTATCCCCTCTTATACATACATACATACACATATATATATATATATATATGTCAATTTATGGCAGCGGAACTGATAATTAGGTAGATAGCCCTAGGGAGGTGTATAAATGGTTTACAGTTTCATTCCAATTTGCGGGTGTCTTGGGGGGAAATATTCTCTGACAAACGACTTTGTGTGGGTTCCACTTCGCAAATTAAATATATTCTCCAGTTCTTCGAGAATGAGTGGCAAGGGTTAATCTACTTTAATCCGCTTTAATCTGTGGCCTGCCAAATCTAATAACTAATCCATGACAAATCATTGGGGTAAACTGAGGGATAGAAGAGGGCAGGGATTTTGCTGAATTATTTATTTATTTAATTTAACCAATTTATAGGGAGTCAATTTTTTTTTTTTTTGCAAATGTATTAATCTCCGATTAGCTTGAAGCAAAGCCAAATTATGTAAGCTGACAAGACTTTTTAAAAATCTTAGCAACAAGCAACATGGATTGGGAAGGTTCATCTATAGATAGGAAAAGCGAGAAATGATTTATCTACAAAAATATCTCGCTTGATAGAATATAGAAATTAAATCGTAAACTATATTATGTCTAAAATTTAAATAGCAAAATATTTAAATTTATATTAATATATCAATATACGATATATATATAATGACATTTTCGAAAAATCTTTAAAAACATTGCATTTTAGTTTAAAATGTTACTTGAAACATGGGTTTATATATTTATTTTTCACTTTCACTACTTAATTAATAAATGTATCTGCAATTGGTACATCGTATCATTAATATATCGCTTTATAAATCAACTTTTGCTGCAATTATCGATACATTGATATTTTGTGCTATCCCAATCTTCACGTATTATTATTTATTATTATTATTTTATTATAAAAAAACGATAGCTTTCTTTACAGGTTATGGAATAAGTAGGGCATTCTTTTAATATTTTGATTAGTTGTTTGATCTTTATAAATGAATGCAAAGAATGATTTTACAATTTATTTACTACAGAAGATGTTTTCCTTGAACTATACAAAGTTGCGATTGCATTGAAATCACTAATAAAATATAAAACCAATGTAGCTGTTATATTATTTCTTTTCCTGAGAATTGGAAGGTTATGAAGTAAACGTAATTGATGGATAACTCGATTTCTTAGTTTATTTCATTTCATTTTTAATTTAAACAATTTTTAAGGCAAGTTTTAAATAAGGCAAACAAATGTAGGTTCATGCATACTTTTCTTTATTTCTGCTTTACCTTGCCTTTCTCTATAAATACTAACACAAATCCAGATAACTACAGTGGCATAAAAACTGTTAAAATGTAAAAATAAAAAATTGAAAAAGAAAGACAATGGTTCGAGTCTCAGCTAAGCAGAGCCAATGAGAGCGAGATAGAGTGTGAGAAAGTTAATTGCTAAAACTTCCATGTTTGTCACTCCATTTCGCTTTAATTTTCAAATTAAGTTTACACAAATTTACCTATGACAAATCTAATTTAAGATTTAATTAATTTCATAAAACTTAAATTAAATTAAATGTTTATTATTGGCTTGCACTTCTTGCTTTTAAGTTATGACCCCTTTCTGGTTTTCGCATTTATTCACAGTGTATTCAAACAGGAAAATCTCAAATATTTCTATTGCAAACTCAGGGAAAACAAATCGCATTAAATGAATACCTTAAGCATTACAGCTTCATGTTTTCCTAATTACTTCATTTTCTCACATTTTGCTCACATTTCGCGAAAGGCGTTTTCCGCCAAAAGGTGTCTGAATTAACCTCACAGTCCCCAGTCCGTAGCCCCACCAGCCCCTTCTCACTATCCTCTATACCCTCCCCTTCCACATGGTCTCCCCCCGCCACACTCCCCTCTCTCCACGCCAGCTCGAAGTAAACAGCATTCGAGGGTAGTGTAAACAATCATTGACCTCGTTCATATTTCTTGGAGCGTTCACTCATTTGCCTTTGGCCCGAGCCCCAGACGTTGACTCTGCCTGGTCGCAATTAAAATTGTTGTTTAGCTAGTTGCCTCTGGACGGCTCTTCAGAGAGAGCCCCCCTTTAACCCACCCCCTTGGGTTAGGCGGTGGGATTTCGAAGAGAATCATTCGGTAGGCCGACAGGCAGTTTTGGAACCAATTAGCCGCCAAGAAAAAGAGGCAAATATCTGATTCTGTTGCGATTTCACTGCCCCGGCAAAATGATGATGAGCATAAAGCACAAAAGGCAAGAAGCCAGAAGGAATTGTAAGGATTCAGGAGCCGACGAAGAGGCGCAGAGCTGAAAAGAGCCAAATCACGATAGGCTCAACGGCAAAGACACAGAAAAGTGAAATAATCAAGGCTAGCGGAGGGGGAAAAAAAGAGAAGAAAACACTGACAAACCGA
>JAEIIJ010006859.1:0-14764 GCA_018904815.1 Drosophila ogumai
AAAAGAAAATTAATTATTATAATTATTACAATTATGTTGTTAAGTGTTAAAAAATTGTAGAAAATATTAAATTGAGCAATTTATTGCAAAAGAAACTGGTTAGCAGGAAAAATTATATTAAATTGGATTTTATATTATTTAAAAAATAATCAAAACCTATTAAAATAATAAAGAAATAATTAAATAATAACAATTAATGCAAGAAATTTAAAAATTAAATTGATATTATGGAGAAAAAGTTATACACTTGTTAAATACATTCAAATGGGTTTTATATAATTTAATAAATAATACTTATTAAATTAATATATACTTATACTTATTAATTTATACAAATTGTTGAATAATAAAAAAAATTCAACATATTTAAATAATAAATTGATATTATGGGGAAAAAGTTATACACCTGTTAACTGAATAATTCTCTACACCAAAAAGTTATGACTCTTCTACATTTAATCTTAAATAAAAGAATAATAATAATAAAAATATAAAATATTTCAAAATATTTGCATATTTTTTGTAAGCCTCTTGGGAAACCCAAAGCCCTTCTATCCCAAACCCTAAATGCAACTGAAACCTTGATGTATACACATATAAATATATTTTTCCAAGTCGCAATGCAACCACTCAACCAGCTCAAACACTAATACTTGTTTGTACTTTTTAATTTTGAATGTTAAGCAATTTTTATTTGCCTTTTTTTTTCGTTCGTTTTTGTCTTTTGTTATTATTGTTTTTGCTTTTGTCACGCTTGTCATACGAGGCGTTTAATGTGCAAATCAACAAGTTGGCGGCAAGCAACAAAATACAAAAGAATAAAAACTATAGCATATATAGCATATAGTTGAAACGAAAATTATCAAGAGGGAAATTTACGTACAAATTTGTTTGGAATGCGATCAGCAGAAATCGGATGGTGGCGATAGATGTGTGGGGCGGAGATGAGTCTCCTGCTAACAATATAAGTTTATAGAGAGGAAATCGCAGCATCACACGGCAACCCACTCGTTGTTCTAAATTAAGATCAACAATTGAATAGATTTTATCTATAAATTGTTCTAGATACACCAACTGGGCCAAGTGGGTGTGCCAATGTGTGTGTGAGAGATATAAATCTGATGTTAATGCTAGGCAACCTTTCCCCTGGCACTCTTTTAATCCAATAAATTAATCACGGACATTTCTTGAAAGTAAATTTCATAGAAGAAAAAGTACTATTATTTTATATTTATTATTATTATTTAGGCCAGAATTAGGTAGAATAAAATAATAGCAAGTGAAGCCAACCCTTTAATATTTCGATTAAGAATATAGTCTATAGTCTGGCATTTGATATATTTGCCGCATTAATCACTCATTATAAATTCGCCATAAAGATTTGTTTGTGCTATATATTTTCCCCAACCTACAGATATATAATATATATCCTGTGCCTCCCCCCTTAAAAGTAAAATTATAAAGACCATTTCTTTAAAATACGATTTCTTAATAAAATGCTGAAATTGTTGCTGGCCTCTCACCGGCCAGCAAATAAATTCATTCATATTCATAAATAAAAAAAAATAAGTTCGTGTTTATATGTGTAAAGCAGGTGCGTAGTTTAGGGGGGGTAAAATTGTTTATGTTTCAATATAAAATATTCCGAAATTAGGGCATAAAAGTGACACAATGTTGATTAACTTTTGATTTAAGATGTGTTTGCCCCACATATTTATGGCAGTATAAACATATATATTTTTTATATATCTATTTTATATATATTATAAGATTAACAATCACTTAATTTGACTAGCAAATAGATTAGTGACTAAGTCGATTGAACAATGAGCTTGATTTTGCAATTCAAAGGCTTAGCCTTTGCCGGCCTTTTGGGGTCTTTGGTGACAAACAAAAGAAAGGGCTTTCTAATTATTTAAGTTTACGTTAAGCCTTTGGTTCTAGTTCATTTCCCTTTGCGAAATTATCATATATTTAACTGCTCTGTGTTTCTTATTTTTTTTTGAGCAATTTGAGTTGAAAAACAACTTGTGGCTGGGCAGTTGAGAGTAAAAGTGCTGTCAATTAGCTTCTATTCGTTGGATTTCGTTTTGTTTTTCATTTTGCTTACATCTTTTTATTAATAAATAAATCATAAATCATAAAAAAAAGTTTCAAAAAATATCTTAAAATATTTATTTGAATATTTTTTTTATGTTTTACAATTTATTTTGAAAAAATATATTTTTTTTCTACTGTTCCTGGAGGCATATGCCTTTCCATTTTTTTATGACTGCTGCTGCTGCTGTTACGTTGTTGAAAAGTGTTAACAACTCGGAATACATCGGGCAATTTAGCTTATTACTCCGCTGAGGCCGCTCAGCCCGCTGAGGAGAGCTTGTATCGCCTCGATGGAGTAGTGGGCCTGCACTGGCGGCCCCCTTGACAAATGTCTGTGTCTAAATCCCATTTGGCTTGCATCAGTTGTGTGTGTTGAAGACACCCGACTAGCGGCTGATGTGTTTTCTTTTTGGCGAATCGGTTACAGTTAATTAGGAAATCTAGCAGCTTGCATAATGACCAAAACAAACTTGGCTGTAATGAGAAGCTAACACCAAATTGTAACATAATTTGTTCTACAAATTTTATACAAATTAATCAAAATATATCTGGAAAATCAAAGACAGCTTTGTGTTATATGCAATCATTAATCAAACTAATAATGATGGATGAGAATTTCATAATTTTTGATTCATATTTTAAATTATAGCACGTTTAAAAAAAAAGCCATAAATAAAAAAGAAAGAAAAACGAAGCAAAAAAGAAACCGGCAACAGAAAATAAACAGCTAAGCACAACAAAGCAAAGTGAAAACGAAGCTGTTGTTAAATAAGAAGTTCGAATCGAACAAAAAACGAAAAAATAAACCAACAAAAAAGCAAAATATATACATACAGACAAGCAAGGCAAAACTTTCGCTTTGGCTTTGGACTTGGCCATCATCAGAGCCAACAAAAAGCAGAAAAAAATTCAACAGAAACTGGAAATGGAAATGAAAGACTGAGACTCTGACTCTGACTCTTCGGGGTCTTGGTCTTTCTGGCGACCTTTCTTATGTCACGTATATTTATTTCTGGGGCTCTCTTCTCGAAGCTAGCTGACCTGGCCACAAAAAAAGCCAATTTCGTTTGGCTTTTCACTTTTGGCTTTATGCTAATTTTTTTTTGGGGGGACTACGGAGATTATGTCACGACACACGACCTATCCAACCCCTTGAACTTCGATCATACCTCACGTAGACGGCATGCCGCATTCGTGATTCTTTAAGCTTTTTCAGAGATTGCCAGCAAATTAGCAAGGCAGTTCAAATAAATTAAATAAATAGCAACAAAAATATACAAACAAAAAAAGAGAGAAATAATGAAAGAAAAAGAAAACGCAGAACCATAATCAAAATCATATGATCCCACACCGAATTCTGTCCGTCTGTCCAGCAAATTGTGTAATAAAATTGTATAGCTATACCAGCTGACACCATTTCATAGATTAATAAACATAAATTATTGTATAACAAATTCGAAAAAGATTAAATCGTGTCGAATAAAACACATAAGCTGGTTTAAAATATTCAACTACCTGGTAATTGATCTTAAATTTAAAAAAACTACAGCCAAATAAATTCAAATAATTAAATACTTTAACTAGCTAAGATGCCGCCTTGTTTTTATTTTTTTAATATTTTTATTAAACAACTAAAACTAGTCTTATCGGTCGCATTAATCGGCAAATGATTGATTTGAACTTGCGACGCGTCTCTGGTCGCCAGATGTTGGCAATAATAAAAATAAATATATATATCAAAGACCATAATAAATGACGCCTTGGCGGGATTTCATCATCAATCTGGAGAGAGAGGGCCTCCACCACAAAGTTGCCAACAAATTGTTATTATGCACGGTGCCTGGCGGCCTGTTGCAAATGGGAATGGAATGCCAATGGCAAGGGGGAAGGCAAGGGGGAATACTAAATATATTTAAAAATATATTTAAAAACAAATAAAAACAACTACTAGCCTGATGATAAGAACAAATTGCGCGTAAAATTAGCAAAAAGTTAGAGCTCCAGATGTTCCTCCTCCAGAAATCTGAGTCAAGCTGCTTAAACACTTACTCAAGGCGTAGAAAAAAAATTAAAATAATTATCTTGTCACCGTGCACACATTCCAACCTTTGGTTAAACTTCTTCAACGCGATAAAAAAAAAACACACACACATTGAACTTGAACCCCGCCTGTGCGAAAAAATATTTCCCTAATGGAGTGACCAAGCAAAAAAATATATATATATACTTGAAATTTAAGATTGTAGTGTTTATACAAGACCAAGTTCCATAAAAAATAGTAAACATTGCTATCAAATATATTACGTGCTTTAAACAAGTGTTTTTTTATTTAAAATTAATTTTTAAAATATTTTCAAGTTTGAAAAAAAAGTATACTACTTATAAAGCTTTTTATGGCAAGTTTTAAGATTTTACCAGCTAGGAAATATAATAAATTAATTAAATTTAATTTAAAAAATATAATTTTGTAACTTTCTAAACAAAATAAATATGTTTCATGACTTTATTTCCTCTTTTAAAATCAGGAAAATCAAGAAAATCATCATCACACATTCGAAAGCTTGCAATTAATTTCCCTCAAACTGATTAATTTGGCCAATTCTCTCTCACTCTCTCTCTGGTAATTTATTGAAAATCATTTACTGCCTACACTTAAAAATAAATGAACTCAATTTGCAGAGTGAAATAACAAGAGCAAGGCGAAATAAGCACCACGACGACGACACACACAAGGAAACCCCCAAAATAGCTGGCAAAAAATCAAAATCAAAGAAATAAAGCAGAGTAAGAGGGAAATGTTAACTGCCGATCTGGGTACCGACAATATATATATATATATATATATATGTATATATATTTGCACGTACTTGGTTTGCAGTTTGCAGATCGCCGAGGGCGGACCTTTCTCAACCAAAAAGAAAGTAAGCAACTTAAAGTTTTTATCTCCGCCATGCAAATTAGTTGTGTGGCCCAAATGGCGAATGAAAGTTGCTCAAAGGGGCATTCGGGAATTATTATGTAAACATCGGGTTTTTATTTGTATTTTTCTTTAGTTTTTTACTTGGTTTTTTTTTCCTTTCAAGAGTGCACGAATAACTTGATTACGATCGCTTCCTAGTGGCTTTGGTGGAAGAAACTCTTTGATTTTTTAGCTCTAAGCTTAAATTAATTTAATTTTTCAACTTTTCTGTTCTCTATATATTCCCCTAATAATTGCAATTGAAGTTTGTTCTTATCTAAGCAACTTTAGAGGGATAGGTCAGGGAGTAGCTGGCGGTTCCCCTGGGTTTACTTTCCCATTCCCATACCCCGCTATAGTTTATAAAGCTATAAATATTCTCTATAAATTAAAGACCTGAGCTGAGAGCCCATGGAGCTGCCTCAGTTGTGTGGGAAAATCCCGCAGCTGTTTCTTCTACAAATATTGCCATTCGCCAAATATGATTTAACATTATGCGAGAATTCAGAACATTTTTTGGGAAATGCCAACAAAATGGGGCTTTGCTCCATTTCACAAAGCAAAAGTGGATTAGGTTAAGCTTCGAAGAAAGAGAAAAGAAAAATAGCGCAATCAAGATGGGAAAATCTTTGCGGTTACTTGATCGCTTTCCGCTATTTTCCACGCCCCTGAAAAACATCTTGATAAATTGCTTAAATGCCGTTTGCAATTTGATTAATGACAACCGGGTCATAGACCGTAAAGATAACGTAATTGATGCGGTATCACCGGCAGTTAACAGCTAACAGCTAACAATGCTCAGGCTGATCGATCAGTGGCCATATAAAAGCGTTAACTATTTGAAAATCCAGTCAGAGAGAGAGCAACTTGTTGAACTTTGAACTCGGTTCTTGTTATGATTCACCAGTAAAAGCATACAAATGTTGCAATATTTTTTCATTTGGAAATACATTTTATGTTTTAAGTTTAAAGTTAAGTTTATGTTGCAAAAACAAAGAGGTTGCCAAAATATATTTAAACTTTGCATAACTCCACTTTTTTGTTACCTTTTTATTAGGGGTTTTTTTCCCGTTCAAAGTCGCTAAAAATTATGGCCATAGTTTTTTACTTTTGTTACAAAATAAGTTGAAAGACTTAAGTTTTTTTATGATAAATAACTTAGGGTAAACCAAGGTTACTTTTTAAGAAATAATTTAGGTCTATGATTTAACTTTACACTGTATTCTCCGACTTCTTTCACTTTCTCGATTGTGGTTTATCCCAATTTCTCGTGTTTTTGACTTACTTTTGCCTTTGGCCAGGCCACTGGCCACCTGAAGGAATCCATAGACGGCGATTACCACGCAGGGCAAAGCCACCACGCCAAAGGACACGTAATCCATGTGCGCCAGATAGTTGCTGATTTGCTCCATTGTTTTATATTTGAAAATATACTTTTTTTTATAAAAATATATATATCCTTGGATATCCTTTGTGGTTTCAAGTATTTCTACTCAATTCTGCACATACACACACTCGAAATGCACTCGAACAAAAAAGCAAGAATATTTTCAGTTTCTTAAAATTTTCGGATATTTTTCGGATTATAAGTTGTCACTTTTATTTTTTTGACTGACTGCGCAGGCGTCACCTTATGTGGGGGAGACTTTTTTATTTTACTTTCGAATTTGAATGATTTTGTATATGTCGCTTTCTTAGTTTTCTTTTTTTCGCTTGGATATTTTTCCGTTTAGGCCTTTTTCTAATTGCAATTATTTCTAGGGGTTTTTTGCGGCGGCTCCTTTTTGAGGGCCAGCTCTACTTGAATGTCCTGCGGTGTGGCCTCCTTCGATATTCCTTTTGTTGTTGTTGTCGCTGTTGTTGTTTTTCGTTGTTGCTGCTGCGGTTGTTGCCTTTGTATTAGTTGTAATTGTTGTTGCACAAACAACGCCATTGTTTTGCACTGCAAATCTGGCGTAATTGATTTGCATCGGTGGCCGCCAGGAAACGCAGAAACGTTTTGCTTTTCCGCTCTCCCTCTCTCTCTCTTAACTGGGGGCCAACGGGGGAACAAAGGTGCCAAAAATCCAAAAAGAAAAGCTAACGGTTTCGATTCGATTTGCCGCGAATATAGCACTCGCGAAAGCGCCGCGTCGTGGGAATTATTATAAACGTTTTATTTATTTATTTTGGTTGTCATTCGGCGGAGCGCGCAGTGAATTCGCTGCGTGCGCGGCGACGGCGAAACGGCGAATGAATGAATGAAGCGAACAGATGCCGAATGAGACGCCGCCGCCGACGCTGACGAGCGCGTCGCAGCGAAAGCGAGAGAGCGCCAGAGAGAGCAAAGGGTACACAGGGCGAATGAGTACTATAAGCTATCAAGGTGTTTAAATTGTTTGTATTTTTTTCTGATTTAAATTGGGGCAAAATAATATAAATATATTTAGGCATATTTTAAATATTATTAATATTTCGGCATTATAAATAAATTTAATTGAATTAAAAATAAATCAAATTTATAATATATAAAATTACTTCTTATTTAACCTTTAACTAATAAAAGTTAAATTAAACAAGGCTAATGGAAGACGGTCAATATTGCTAAGAAAATGTTGAGCAACTCTCATCGGTGGACAGACACAGAGACGGACAAACGGACAAGCTATAGTAATAAATATCAAGATAATACATATTTTATAGGGTCGAAGTTGTCTCATTCTTACGGTTTTATAAATTTCGTAGCTTAGAATAAGCAGTCAAAAAGTGTAGTTTTTATTTAAAATGTGAGAATTGAATTTTGTTTATACCATTGATGCTATAATTTCGTTCAGTGTACTCTCTGCGCTCTTGGGGTATTTTCCGCTCCCCACGCGGTCGCGATCACACAGTGGGCAAAGCCTCCATTATTTTTAATAAATTTACCGGCTATTTATCTCAGATATATCTTGGTTTTTAATTTTCCTTTATTGTTTAATATAATTTTTAACAGTCTTAACTGTATTAATTCCTATAAAATTCATAAGGTGGGAAATCGGTGCTTAAGGTATTAAATAAATGTATTTAAGTTTATTGAGCGCCTCCGTGCTATGCTTGGAAAAACAAGTCGTAATTATTCTTTTCATTAGGCTGGCCTCGTTGCTGAAGCTCCATTTGAAGAGAATTTTTAATATTTTTATTATTATTAAAAAAAAATATATATTGCTAATATAGGTATATATGCTATTTTATATTTTTTTTAAATAATAGTAATTGTATTCATAAGTACAATTGACAAGAAATGCAAGAAAATCCCTTTAAGTTCATAAACAAATATTCTTGCCTTCCAGAGAGTAGTATTATATAATAAATACAATATATATATATACAAAATAGAAGTATCAGACCTCTAACAAAAACCCCTAGAAGATTTGTTACGAGAAATGTAACTCCTACAGAAAGTAATGATGAAATTGTAGCATTTCGAGTGTAAGCCAATTTCGGAGGTGAAAAAAAAAGTAAAATAAATTAAAATAAAATGGGGAGAGGGGGTGGTGCCTGGAGGTCGAATGCCCCGAAAAAAACACGTACGTAGAACATGCGGCAATTCAGTGCCATTACTGCACGTAACCGACCCCGCGGAGAGTGGAGAAGGGAGTGTCTGCAACTGTTAACTACAGCCCATAGGCACCGCTTTTCACCGCCCACAGGGCCACCCACTTGCCACTCACTCGGTCGGCGCCCATCCCCTTTAACAGATACGAACTTTCCACAAACTACGTCAGCGAATTGTTGTTAGCAATTAGAAGTACACTCCGGGACCTCCCGCCCAATACTATGTGTAGATATATGGGGCCTGATCCCCCCTATTGAATAGGGCAGGAGTCACAGCATTTTCCGCCCACCCCACTACTAATAACACTTAACTTTTTGGGCCACGTCAGCTAGGAAAAGTTTGACATTGTCATCGCAGGGAATCGCTTGAATAATAGATGGCTAAATGTGGACATATTGATTGTCCCTAGGGGTCGACATCGGCGAATTATAGGAGCCTATATGTTTGGAGCCTCTGCCAGCTGGAGGCAGTTTTGATATTATACCAAATTATACCAATTTATTGGAAATTAAACCATTTAAGTGCTTATAATTTGCAGTGGGAAAGTGCAGGGGTTTTCCTTTAGTACAAATATCACTTGTTTTATAACAATTTGATTTCCAAAAAATACATTAAAGTTTGTAGCACTGGTAATTAATTACATTTTTCCCAAGTTATTACGTATACGTCAAGACCAAGATCAAGTCTGAGTTAACCGAGAGGGAAGTTCCAAGGCATTTGCATAGAACTTGGCCAAACCGCAAAACATTTCAACTCAAAATAAAGCAGCTATTATTCATATACCATTAACGAATATATGTATTACATGGGCTTTTATGTAACCCTATACAGGTTGCAATTAAGTTATTGCTTCATTATTATTATCTGCGATCCCAGTGTCTATTGGGAAACGGTGTTCTTTGTGGCACGACATGTGTCCTTGCCCAATTATGGGTCTGTAATCCCGGGTATTTCATCATCAGAAACCAACCTCGACTGTCGTCTCGGCTTTCTATCTTAACTCGTCGTCAGGTTCAACGAATTATTTGTTATCCGAACTCCGCAGAATGTTAATGACTTTGTCGGGGTGACGCCCTCGCGTCCTTGCACCACCCACCCCCTCCGATATGCGTTGTATATATTGTATATAGCATGTAGATGTAGCCTATATAGCATACCTCCCCCCCAGCAATATCGAACTTGTTTTTTTTTTGTCTTTCTGGATTCAATTTGGCAAAGCCATCTGGATGGCGAAGCTTTGTATTTGGGCTTGATGTTCTGTGTGTGTGTGTTTTGGGCTTGTGTTTTGGCCATTGAACCTGATTCCTTGTTTAATAGAGACACCCCTGGGGAACACCCACTCAGACAGCCATCGATGGCTAACGGATACACTGACAGAAAGATATTGGGAACAAAGAGGAAAAGACACTAAAATGAAAACTAAGATTCATTTATATTTTTCTATTTTTTCCTATTAAAATAATAGCAAAATTGTATTCTTCTTTATTTTCTCAGGTTTTTTTATTTCTTTCTGTGTAAAAAACCACCTTAATTTATTCACCCGCTGCCAAGCTCTAATTGTTTTTAAAACGCAACAAGTTCTGTCTCAATATTGTTATGAATATAAATAATTAAATGTATTTGTGTATACATTTTGTATACATTTCTAAATTCCCGTCTTGTGCTCTTTCACTTGACAAATGCGCAATTTCCAAGTGATTCTCAAATTTTTTTTTTTTGAAAATTATGGCACATATTTCAAGTCAAAGAACCTTGGGGCGTGGCAGGTCGACACTTACTCAGAGGCATAGTAACTTCTTTTTCTGTCAGAAGATCGTTAGAAAGATGGTTTACTCACCTGCAAAGAAACAAAAAAGAAGCACAGAAACAATAAACAAAAGTTGCATTGGGGGTATAACAATAAAAAAATACAAAAATAAAGTAGCTTAGTAGATTGTTCAAGAACGCGTTGGCTGCATAACTTATTTAAATATATATATCTTTGGAGTTGTTAAAAGGCAATCACATAAAGTAGGTTACCTATGCCTCTTTTTTTAAAGCTATAATTTGGTGTTCTTTAGAAACGTTTTACATTTACAAAGTAACATGATTAATTTTGTAAGATTTTTTAGTATACGTGAGATGCTATTTAGTATGTATAGAAATATTCTTAAAATATATTTAAAGCCTTTTTCTGTATAAAAATATTACTTTTTCTGCATACAAATACTTAAAACTATACAAATATTTTAAAAATATATTTTATGGCTTTTTGGAAAGTTGGTTTTAAAACATTATCTTATTTAATTCGCATTTGTTTGGTTTTTAAGTAAGAGTCTATGGTGCCATATCGGGGGAAAGTTCAATTGCGTTTTCCCCCATAAGAAAACTTTGAACTTTCATGAGGCCAACAAAACCCTTGACAAAAACTCAAAAACAAAAAAGCGAAAAAAAAAGCTCTTATCGGTGTAACGAACCGATATTGTTGCTTTTGGCTATTGTTGTTATTTTTGCCGCCGCCGTTTATTTATATTTGTTGATGTTTTTGTTCTTTATTTGTTATTATTGCATACTTATTGCCAAAGCGTGTGCGCCTTAATCGGTCACCAGAAGAGAGCAATGATACTAAATGCATATATATTTGAATATATATACTTTTACATATTTAAGGTGAAAGTGAGAGCCACCCCAAGGACGCGACAAGGGGCAAAAGGGGGTGTGGGCTGTTGTTGGGCGTGTGGACAGGTGCCGGTGCTTGAACCCTTTGCTGCTGTCTGCAGATATACAAAAAAAATATAACAAAAACAAGAGCAATCAACGCCGCCGCCGCTGCGCGTGTCTCTGTAGAATCAGGTGTCTGTGCAGGTGAGTTAACCTTAGCTTTCTTTCCAAGACAACACACACCTCCAAACAACCCACAAACAACAGTCAACAAGCAACAGTCCTGGGGACCGTGAATCATTGTTGGGATAGGCTTTAAAAGACACATCTATTTTTTAGATTTTGCAAGCAGCAGTTAATAAATTTCTTACGAAATAAATAAAATATTTAGGAAAGTTAAATTATTAAATTAAAAAGAAATATGAATTAAAAAGTACCTAAATCTGTAAACTCCTTAAAAGATATTTTCTTAAATTTTACAAACAGAGCTTAGATTATTTATAGATAATCAATCAATAACATGCATATTCCACTTAAGAAATGGCGCCCCGATCTTTATTAAATTACGAATTATCATCAATATGCATATGGCGACTTTCATGGCCGGTCGGGCGTGAAAAATAAAATAAACAATAATAAAAACAATATTAAGAACGACAGTGAATTGTGTTTACATTTCTCGCAATGACTTCCTGTCTCTGCTCTTTGTTCATCTGCCACAAGGCACAGGAAGTAATATCCACACACACCCAACACTTTCATGAGGAGATTATGGTTTTTAAACACGTTTCCTGGCAAAAAAAAAAAGAAAAAGTAAATAAAAGGGAGGCGGAGATCGGAGCCACCACCTGCCGCCAGTGTGTGTCCCAAAGGAGTAACCAAAATAAAAATAAAATAAAAGCAAAACATAAGCAAAGTAAAAGCCAAGAAAAAATTAAGATAAAGCCGGCATCTGCATCGGTTTATTAATGCGGAAATCGAAACGAGACGAGATGCACTTTTCGTGCGGAAGTTTGTTTTGCTTTATTGAATTTATACATTTAATTGGCTCGCCAATGGTTAATCCTCTTGCGGTTGGATAAGCAGGGCTTTAAGCAATGTAAATTGTAAAAATGAAATAAATGTGGAGCTTATAAGGCATTTATTTCAGTTTTAATTACCAGTTGCATTTTTATTGCATTTTAATAGGATTAGAAAATAAAGAAATAGAAAGTAGAGAAAAACTTCCTTTAAATATAGCAAGCAAGTAATGATGGGAATTATATTCTACGTACTGAAATTTCTTAAATATATTAAAATTAAATAAATGTGGAACCAATAAGGTATTTATTAAGAATTAATTACCAATAGGATTAAAAAATGATTAGGAAATAGAGAACAGATAAAAACAAGCAAGTAATCATTGCATTTATCTCTTAAAAAATTAAAAGCCGTTCTGATATTTCTTAAATATTATAATTATATCATTTTATATTAAATAAGTCTTCCTTTTCATTGAGTATTTTTAGCTTTTCTTAATTTGTTTTGCATAGAAAGTCTAAAGTGTTTAAATTGCATTTTAATTTATTTAAGACCTTGCTGGGGGGAAACCTTTCCATTAGTTCGATGCGCTCTAAATTGAGTTAATCAATTGCGCTTTGTTGACCATTTAATTAGCAGTGCATACAATGTGTATTTATGGTGTGCGTGTGTGTGTGTGTATGGGTGTGTTTGTGAATTAAATGCGATTTGCGATTTACATTTCCGAGTGCAAGTTGAGGCTGAGTTCTGAAGGCCAAACGGAGTGAAAAGCTCGCCAAGATATGGAAAAAAGGCAATTTTTATGTGTTTGTGCCTTGAGCTTTCTTTTCTGCATTTGTATGTGCACTGGGAGAAAAAGGTCTATATTTAATATATTTTGTAGGAAATTAAAAATTTAATTTTTCTAACTTCTAGGAAAGTCTGCTGTATATTTATATATTTTTTAAGATATTTTATTTTAAAGATACATAGATATAAAATTCTATTTTTTATGTATATTAACTTGAGGTACAGTCGTTTTTAAATTTTTAAAAAATTATTTTAAAGTTTTAAAGGCAAAAATTAAGCCCAAATATATTTAAGATTTATTTAGAATATAGGAAAATAAAGATACTTTGTATCGATAATTAATCGGTAGCTCAACTTTAGATGATACTTTTTATTTTTTGCGATTATTATCTATGTATTATTATCGATATTAATAAAAACCTTTTTTTCGAGTGCCTTTTTTTACGGCTGATTGGAGCTTTCGCAGCAAATTGAATTTTACTGCGTCTTCAGGTGCATTGAACCTATTGTTTATTTAATTTTGGGAGCTTTCGATATGGGGCGCTAAGTAGAAACGGCTGATGTTTTTGGCACAAAAAAAAGAAGAAATTTAGAGAAGAGCGAGCAGGAGAGCGCGGACAAATGCCAATGCCATTGCCAAAAAAAATGTATGCAAAAAAAAAAAAAAAGAAATACAGTAAAAGCAAAACGAGATTCCCCATTTCTCCTGCCCCTTATCCTCCGGTTTGGGGCATTAAATTCAACCTCGAAAACAAACTTTTCTTTCGTCGCCGAAGTTCATTGCCGTACTTTAACCTCGCCGAGTGCGTTGCCTGTCTCCCTCTCGCTCTTTCTTTGTTATTATTGTTAATTTTTCTCTTTTTTTTATATATGTACATATATAGTATTTATTATTGTTGTTTGAGTGCCGGCGCAGTTATTGCATTGTTGGTATTGATGTTTGCGTTTTCCTCTTTATTTTCCAGCACAAGATGGGGAGTCGAGGCCCAAGTATCCTTGACCGGTCAAGCTTGGCATGTTGACCTGGTAACCTTGGTGGTTACACTGAAAAAAACTGCTTATATTTATCAGTGTTTGTTGCCCCAAGTTAATTTGCATTGGCCGGACTCCGATAAGCAAATTATTTATTATTTATTTATTGAAATCAGTTGGTGAAAATGGGTAAACAAAGTTTTTGTGGTTTGGAAATTCATGAGTTGCTGACAATATTTTGTTACAAAAAAGCGGACATTTGCATTTATTGTTTGGCGAAATATGGGAACGCTTTTCTGTTCTGACCTACGAACTTGGTTTTTTTGTTTACCAAGGTGGAACAATTTTTAAAAATATTTTATTTATATTATACCTTTGCAGGGTATTAACATTGCAGTCAGAAGCTAATAACTTAGTCAAGGAGTCTTTTCCGACCTCAAAAATCATATATATTTTTGATCAGCATCAACAGAAGAGTATTTTAAGCCATCTCCGAACAAAAAAAAATTTTTTAATTTTTTCGCAAATATTGATAAAATTATCAAAAAAATTAAAAAAAAAAATTAATTTTAAAAAAGCAGTTATTCAGTATGCAGATTTTCAGCCTTATAAAAACTAACACAAAACAGTTTTCCGATTTAAAATTAAGGCATTTTTGGCTTAGTTATAAAATTTTTAAACTTCTACTTTTCCCTAGAATTTTGTAGTAA
>JAEIIJ010006860.1:0-57725 GCA_018904815.1 Drosophila ogumai
TTATAGGGTCGGAAAGGTCTCCTTTACTGCGTTGCAAACTTCTGACTGAAATTATAATACTGCAAGGGTATAAAAATATCATAACTAAGTCAAAAAAGCATATAATTCCATTTGGAAAGATATTCTATGCCAGTTTTCTTTAGGTTAACTTATTTTAACGATGTAACCTCTTATCAAACTTTGAAAAAATTTAAAAAGATGCGCTGATTAAGAATTTATATTGTTTATAGGATCGGAAATTCAAGGAAAACGCAAAATAAAATGACAAACATGCAATGGTAGTACATATTTATTTAAGACTTTTCCTTATTCTTTAAATACATTTCTCTTTGAACAATTCAACTAAAAAAACAAAGAGCAAACGCATTAAGCGCAAATAGGCACAAGTATTAAAACTTAAAGCTAACCGGAACATTGATGCGCTCGTTCTCCATGGACACGGTGATAAGTGGCTCCTTTTCCTGCAAGTCTGGGCGTCTGGGCGAGCGCAGCAGCCGCACCTCAATCTCCACCTGCCCGCCATCCGGGGCTACATAGCATTCGCTGGGATTGATCCGCACCAGATCCGGGACATTGCAGTTAATCTCGATGAGCTGGCGGGAGCGGAAACTGTTGGTCACGGACAAAGTGGCCACTGAAACGTCGCCGCTACCCAACTCCAGCGAAGCGGGCTGCACGGACCAGTTGCGATCCATGGGCATAATGGTGGTGGTGTCCGCCTCCAGCAGCTCGTCCACTGGGTCCAGGAGATGGCTCTGCGTGGGCGTTGGCGAATTGGCGGCACAGATGGTCCGGAATAGAACAGTCTCATCGGCCTCGGGCAGAAACAGCAGCGAGTTCTCGGCCGACTCGTCGAAGTCTCGATTCAGGGTGAGTGCCACATCGATGATCCTCACCACGGTAACCAGATCGAGTATGAACTCCGGCGGCTCGTTGAGCATTCCAATATTCCGGACTGCCTGCTCTTCGGGAAAGCTGCTCCAAATGCTGTCCAACATCGGTGAAGTGAGCTTTTCGCGCTGCCGCCCACTCATCCGCTGGACCAGGTTGCGCATGCGCTGTCTGTTCGGCTCATCGCCGCAGAAGATGCGCATGTTGGCCAACGTCAGCACCTGGGCGGTCTTCTTTAGTATATTCTTCATGTCCTCGCGATTCGGGCGGAATACGATCTGGATGTTGGCCTCGCTGTTTGGCGGTAGAATCATGCGGCTGGGCCGAACCTCAAAGGCCTCGCTCAGACGCAGCTTCATCAGCACGGTGGAGTCCACGGAAATGCCCACGAAAGCGGTCAGCGGCCCCTTGTTTTGGAACCGCAAGCTGGCGGTCAGCGGTCCGGCGGACAGGTCGCAGACATCGCCAATTGTGAGGAAGCTTGCACCCACGGGACCCTTGAGCAGACCCTGTATGGCAATGGACGCACTGCCTCCGTAGCCGTAGAGAGGTATCTCCAAAGCCGGCTGACTGCTGCTGCCTTGCGATCCCAGCGGAGCATAAAAGGACAATGCTCCAATGGCTGCTCCGCAAACAGTGGGACAGAAATTGATCATCACCGAGCGGCATTCCATGGCCTGCAGAGTGATGGTGCTGCTGTCGCCGCCCACAAGCTGGAAGCCGGGTCCCTGGATGCCCAGGCGGATGACCAGCCGCTTGTCCGCCGTATTCTTCACCTGCATGGACTTGCGCACGTCCGTGCGCAGCTTGGTGCTGCCCCAGCACAGGCTGGTATGGGTCACCTTCAGAGGCAGTAGCTTCCCGTCTCGGTGGCTAAACTCGCTGGAGTTGGAAGAGCGCGACAGGCTGCGGGGAATAGTAGTAGCCGAGCCCGGTCCTCGCCTTCCGCCGGTTGAATAACCGCTGACAGTGGAACTGGCCTCGCTCCCCGCCGGCGAGGAGTTGGCTTTGCGTGCAGCTCCGCTTGTTAACTGGCGGCGCTCGGAACTGGTGGTGCTGTCCAGCAGCGGCGAGGAGAGACAACTGCGAGGCGAGGACAGGGGCGAGAGGTTCTTGGCCAGATTTGGCGATATGCCAAACTCGCGATCGGTGGTGGAGGCCACCGCTGCATCGCATCCATCCAGGCGGGTGCTGCTTAGGGAGTTTGGTTTGCGCGGCAGCAGACCCGCTGCCACGATCGAGACCCTCTTCGGGTTTACTGGCGTTTTGTCATCGTCCTCGGTTTCGTCCTCGGTGCCGGTCAACGGACGAACTCCATCGCTGCTCGCCGGACTAGCAGTTCTGGGCGAGACTTTGGTGCGTTTTACTCGCCGATTTGGATTCTTAATCGGAGTCGAGGGCCACTCATC
The DNA here is from genome assembly GCA_018904815.1 of Drosophila ogumai. Classification (NCBI taxonomy): domain Eukaryota; kingdom Metazoa; phylum Arthropoda; class Insecta; order Diptera; family Drosophilidae; genus Drosophila; species Drosophila ogumai. Next base: position 2,301 of record JAEIIJ010006860.1, read on the forward strand.
GATGTCCGCCTCGGCTTCCACGGGATCCGTATCGGCGCGACTGATGGTGATCTGCGGCTGGTCCGCCAGCGGGCTGAGCGGCTTCCGGGAGATGCTCTGCTGCAGGTGGCGGAAGTCCGTCGAGTTCAGCACGGAATCTGTGAAGCTCATGGTGTCCGTGTGTTTAGTGCTAGAGCCGCACAAGGTGCGGTTTTCCTGGTTCTCCTTGTCCTCATCGCCTTCCTCCTCGTAGGGATTACCACGACCGTGCTCCCACAGCCGGTTCACCACATCCACGGTGGATGTGTCTGAATTGACATCGAGATCCCGTAGAGCTTTGTCAATGGCCGAGAGACTCAGGATCTCGGAGCTCGAGGGCGGACGCCTGGTCTCCGCCTGCATTGCTGTTTGAATACGCTCTTGCTGCATCTTACGCATCAGGTTGCGCCCCAGATTGGAGTCCGCGGTGGCCTCCGCCTTGGTGTACGTCTTGTTGTCCGGCTGCGGTGTCTTTAAGCCGACGGAGTCGAGCGACTGATTGCGATTCTGTTCCACTAAGGGAGGAGCAGGACGCGACCTATCGGGGCTATCATTGTTGACAATGTTCCAGATATTCTCTGAACGCGTCTGAAAGTAGTTGCCCAACGAGAAGTCCGGATCGCCGGCCAAAACCGAGCTGAAAGCAAACAATTTAACAATAAACAATTTCAAAATAAAATATTTAATAGCTAATCCTTGTCACTTACTTGGACACGGAGGTCTCTATGTCCGATGTGGGCGGCGGGGCAGCTATCTTCTGCATCGCCTGCGTGCTCATTGTGGCCGTCGGCATGGCGGTGAACTCCTGCGCCCAGGAGATCTCCCCCAGCACCAGCTTAGACTGCATCAGCTCAGCGGGCGCAAAGCTCTCGTCCAGCTGAAGGTCCTGACCAGCGCCTGCCGCGGACACAGAGCCAAAGGAGAATCCCCCGCCACCGTTCAAACTGAGGTCACTCATATCCGCCGTGCGAGGTAAACTGCGCGAGCAGTTGAAGGAGTCGGTGAGGCTGCTGGAATTCACCCGCGATAGATGATAGCTGGCCTCCAGCTGACTGGTATCCTGCAGTTTCTTCTCCAGCAGCCGAGCCTTCTCCACAAACGAGGACTTGAGTATCTCGGCCACCGAAAGCGAGGGCTTCTCTGCCCTGCGGCGCTGTTTCTCGCCCTGGCAGAGCGTCGACCTGCCGGTGATCTCGGCAGGCTCAAAGGAGATGTTGGTGCCCTTCTGGGCGGGCGTTACCAGAGCAAAGGAGCCGCTGCTGTTTAGATCGATGGTCTCATCCGTAACCATCTCCGAGATATTTTTGCAAGAGTGTGGTTTCATGCCAATAGCTGCCGCCGTTGCTTGGCTGGGACGTGCTGTTCGAGGCACAACCGCCGGGGCAGCAGAGTTTGCCTTGGCTTGACTGGGGCACAATGGTCGGGGCTTTTCCAGGGTTTCCAAGGCGCGCATTCGCTCTGCACGCAAACGCTCGTGGACTCCGGACGTCTCCCGGCTGCGGGGGCTCTTGCTAAAGCTGGAAAGGTCACCAAAGACTGCGAAAATTGCCAAATTACACCGCATTCAAGGCATTTCTGCAGAGGCACACCACTGCTTACCCTTGAGACTGTCCATGTTCAAAATTCCCAGAGAGTTCTGGTCCATGGAGCTGCCATTGCCCAGGCTGCCGCCGCTTTTGTCCATTCCGCGTCGTCCTTTTGCAGTTTCACACACAAACGTAAACAACGAAAATGGCGCGTCTACTGAGTTTAAACATGGAGTCGATAGGCAGCCGATAAGTCCCAGGGCTCGCTCGTTCCGATTGTCAAATGTCAGCTATATTCTATAAACATTATATACAATACAATACAACAAATTATTGTCATTTTATTTTTTCTAAAATTGAAAGGGAAAAAGTTATATATATTTCTTGATTTGATGGCATCGATGTCTGCAAAAATCGATAATGCATTCCGATGCTTATCGGATTTTCTGCATCCCTACGGGCGGCAAAACGTGCAGGATCTTCCGTCCCTGGTCAGTTTTTCGCGAATTCTCTCCCGGCGCCTACGAAAATTCCTAGTCAACAGGGGACTTTCATCTGATTTTGGATTGGACTCGCATAAAGCAGCAAAGATGGAGCAAGCTATGATAGAAATTATTAATGGGCTCCTGTGCACCGACACAGACAAAATTCGCGCGGTAAATATAATGTTGAAGTTATTAAGGGGGAGGAATGTGGAGGGAGCTTCGAAAGGAGGTTATCCTTTGCGCCCAAGGCGCCGCCATTGCAGGCACAAACTGGCATCCCGCTTTCCCTATGCTCCCGTTAACTCTGACCGCGTGGCTCAATTAGCATTCCCGCAAACTTATATATGTACTTTGATGTCTCTGTATATAGGCAGCGAAATTATTAGAGGAGGGCGGCATGTGCACATTCCAATGCGAGGGCGAATGTGTGAAATGTGTCTATGGCACAGTGGGCCTTATTCAGACAAAAGATACAAAAATTGCGAATAAATAGCTACACATGAAGATACCACTGTGCAGATGCCCTATTCCTAATAGTTCTCGGATTTGTTTATTTGTTGTTATTTATGCTAAAAATATGTTGCCATATTGCCATACAATAGACATTTTTATTCCTTTCTTCCACCCAGTCTACGGCCGCCTTGATGAAGGCCTATGAGACACCAGAGAGCCTGCTTTGTCTGGTTCACGTAGTGAACACCAACAAGGAGACCCAGATACGCCATTATGCAGCCGTGCTCCTGAACAAGCGACTCTCAAAGCTGCGCCAGTGGTTGACGGTCCCCACTGAGCACAAAGCCGCGTAAGTCCCACGCTCATCCCTCTTAGCGGAAACCCTTATTTTTGTATTCCCTCCCCTCAGCATCAAGCGGGACATGCTGCAGGCCCTCGTCGCAGAGGAGGAGAAGAGCGTGAGGAACGCTGTGGCCCAGTTTGTGGCCACTTTGGTTAAGCATGAGGCGGACAAGACTGGCTCTTGGATGCCCGAGCTGCTCAACTACATCTTTGAGCGCTGCAGCAGTGCTGATCCCAAGGAGAGTGAGCGAGGCTCCTCGACCTATGCCACGCTAACGGCCGCCGCACCAGATCAGTTCAGCGTCCACATGGAAACCATCTGCCAGTTGTTCTCCAACGTTCTTTTGGCTGCAGAGACCCAGGGCGACCTGACCACACCCACCGTGTCCAACATGATAACAGGTACTAGCTATTTGCTGCCATTCATTGCGGGTAATACTGCCACCGAGCAGACGGTAGTCAAGGTCTTGCCGCTCGTCACCAAAGCCCTGCAAGCGATCGCCCTGAAGGGCAACCCCGAGCGGTTTCTTGCCGTCTTTGATATATTCGACAGCATGGTCCAATATGTTCCCCATCTGCTCACCAACGTGAAGCTGGTGCTGGAGTTCTGCTTGATGACGGCGAGCAACAGACAGATTGAGGATGGCATTCGCGTTTCGGTGATTGCCTTCCTCGGGAGTCTGGTTCACATCAAGAAGAAGGCAATTGTTAAGCAGAAGCTGCTGGAGCCCACCCTAGCCGTTATCTTTGAGATAATGTGCACCGAGACTGATCCCGATGACGACGAGGATTACTTCGTAAACGAGAGCTCCAACCGTCCGCTAACGGCAGCTATGCAGACGCTTGACCTGCTGGCCATTCACATGCCGCCGGAGAAGCTAATTGCACCTCTGCTGCAGCTGCTGGAGCCGGCCCTGCAGAATCCGGACCCGTTGCGCAGGAGCGCCGCCTACCACAGCATGGGCATGATAGCCGAAGGCTGCTCAGAGACCATAAGCCACAAGTATCTGAAGGTGATGCTGAACATCATCAAGAGCGGCATCGTTGACAGTGCGCCCGAGGTTCGTGTGGCGGCGTTCTTTGCCCTTGGACAGTTCTCCGAGTACTTGCAGCCGGAAATTGCTAAGTATGCACCGCTGATTTTGCCAGTGTTGTTTGACTATTTGCACCAGCTGGTAGTGGAGCTAAGGGTAAGACTTTTAAGCCGATTCTATTTGTATATTTATTTTACAAAAATTTTTTTTTTTTTTGTATTTTTCACAGGGTGGGCAGCCGGAGCCAAAGAGTGTCAGTCGCATGTTTTATGCTTTGGACACCTTTTGTGAAAATCTAGGCGAGGAAATTGTTCCCCATTTGCCCATTTTAATGGAACGGTAAGTGGGGGAAGAGAATTGAATTGAATTCTTATAAGCCTATTGGTTTCCTAGCCTCTTCGAGATGCTGGACCCCAAGAACTCAGCAAAGATTCGGGAACACGCATTGTGCAGCGTTTCCAGTGCAGCCGAGGCAGCCAAGGAGCACCTGGCGCCATACTTTTCAAGGATATTCGAGACTCTAAAAACATTTCTGCTCAAGGATGTCCCAGATGAGATGGCACCGCTGCGGCTGCAGGCCATCGATACCCTGGCTTCGATTACCCGCGTCCTGGGAAAGGAACACTTCCTGCCACTGGCCAATGACACAAAGAACTACTGCCTGATGATGCTGGAGGAGGGGCCCAACGATCCGGACTTCCGTCGCGGTATTTACGGTCTGATCGGCGCCCTTTCTTTCGTGGTGAACGAGGGCATGGCCGAAGTCTTCCCCCAGGTGATACCACGGCTTATTCAAACTGTGATTTCCACCGAGGAAGTTGAACTGTGTCTGCCCGACAAACCAGAACGGGACTTAATTCTGGAGGCGGCCAGCGCCGATGACGAAATTGATCTTGAGAATACCGACGACGAGGACGACGACGAACTGGATGGTTACCAGGTGGAAAATGATTTCCTTGTTGAGAAGGAGGTGGCCATCTCAACGCTCCGTGACTTTGCCGCCGAGACTGGTGCCGCCTTTGCTCCCTATCTTCAGACAGCCTTTGAGAATGTCTACAAGACACTTGACCATGCCTCCGATGACATACGCACAGTATCCGCCACCGCCCTATGCGAGTTCGTGGCTGCTCTCAACAGGTCCGGTGACACGGCCGGCGTAACTCGCGCCTGCGAGATTTTGATACCAAAGTTCTCGGCGATGATGCGCAACGATGAAGTCGAGGAGGTGCTCGTCCACCTGCTCGACGAAGTGGGTCAACTTTTTAGGACCAACAAGAAGCCGGCCATGCCGAACCAGGAGTGTGCCGATCTGATCTACGGCTGCATCAGGGACTCCTTCCAACACAAAATGACCTGCCAGTTTAACGACCAAAGCGGCGGCGGCGGCGACGACGATGATTCGGAGGAGGAGAGCGAGCATGCCGATATGATTCTGGAGAATGCCGCCAATCTGGTGGCCTCGTTTGGCTTTGCCCTTGACCCGCAGACCTTCTCGCTGTACTTTGGCCGTCTATATCACTTCTTGGCCCAAAAACTGGTATGTGCCTGCGACTGTTTAAAAGTTTAAATGCCATAATTCATATCTTCTGTGCGCATTTGCAGGCCAAGGCCAAGAAGAACGATCAGCCGGAGCACAGGGCGTACATTTACGGAACTCTGGCGGATTCCTTCCAGAACCTGGGCAGCTGTTCCGCTACATATTTCGACACGGTCTGTCCCCTGTTCCTCACCGGGGCCAACGATACCGATGCCAAATCCCGCCAGAACTCGTACTACGCCCTCGGGGAGTTGGTAATGCATTCCGAAGAGAAGTCATTCGAGTGAGTCAGCGTACAATGAACAGAAAAAGGAAATATATATAATTGTAATTCCCTTTCACAGGTCGTATCCAACGATCTTGCAAACCCTTTCCGATGCCATCGCCAGGGAGACAGCTCCCTCGGCTTTGGACAACATTTGCGGAGCTGTGGCGCGCCTGATTCTGACCAATGTTCAGGCTGTGCCGCTGATGGCAGTTCTGCCAGTGTTCCTCTCCCACCTGCCACTGCGCGAGGACTTTGAGGAGTACGACTGTGTGCTGAAAACGTTTCAGCTGCTCTACACCCAGGCTGCGCCCAGCATCGTGGATCACATCGAGCAAATGTTGTACGTAATTCTTCAGGCTCTGCAGCTTAAGCAGATAACCGACAAGGATATCATCAACAACGCCGTGGAATTCATCAAGGTGGTGCGAGCCCACCATCCGGACAAGTTTAATAATGTGGCCAACTCGAACCCAGAGATGTGCCAGTTTGTGCAAAGCCTGTAAGCGGCGACACCACCACCAAGAACCACCTGTAGCATTTACAACACACTCAACTATCATTCGATTAGTGCAGGCACGCCCTTTCTGGTGCATTATAGTGCGGAAATGTTTTTTAATTTGTAACTCACCCAGTGGGACCCATGGTTATATGAATATGGTCTGAAATCAATAAAAGAAATAAAGAAAAGTGAAAGTAGAAAAACGTATGTTAAATTATTGTATTAAGTTTACTAAGAATTAGGTCCCAAATTAAAAATGTTGAATATAATTTATCAAATTTGTAAATAGGACACAAATATGTCTCAAGTGTTGCATGGCTACCAGTGTGCATCCCGAAGGATAACCACTTCCCGAACGATATCCGCGTGATTGGCGTGCAGCTTGAGTTGTGAGTCCACATCTGTCCAGCGCACATTGGAGGCATCGTCGCCGGCCATTAATTCCAATTGGCCCACCTGTTTGCCGTCCTCGTCGTGGAAATTAAGAGCCGTCGTTTCCATCCAGGCGTTATCCGTGTTCCGAAAGTCGTCCACATAGCCGCTGTACACGTGAACACCGCCTTCGCGAAAAAACTTTTCTACCATGTTTGCCTTATCCGTGAAGTTCAAGGCCTCCTCGGTGAATTCACGCTTGAGGGTGACGCTCACATTCTCGCCAGGATCGACCATACCGCCAGGAATGGCCCACAGTTTGTTGTCCGATCGCTGGATGGCCACCATTTGAATGATGTTTCTAAGGATATAGTTGAAAAGGAATTGAATGGCATTTATTGTATTCACTTTTTTCCGCAGACCCACTTGCCGGTGGTTGAGTTGGCCACAATGGCTCCCTCGGCGTCCCGCTTCCAGCGCGTCACGATGGGATCAGCGGCATGGTTGGGACCCCACCTACCCAGTGAGCCGCGGCCACTTAGCCCGGTGCGTCCAATTGGATTAAGAGGCAGTCCGTCCTTTACCTCGTAGGCACCATGGAAGGATTCACGGTTTACCTGACCATCAAGCTGATTCCACTGCGGATGGAACGTTTCGCTGGGCAGCTGGGGATCGGCCCACACTTGTCCGCCGATATGCGGCGCCGTGTATACCGGTGGGCAGTAGTCCGCATAAGGAGCCGACCAAAAGACATGGTCATCGGACACCGGAAAGCGGAGGACGCCGCTGCGCGGATACATGTTGTTGCGACACATCAGATGGCGAAAGATGCCCGGCTTGACCAGGGAGGCCATCATCTCGGTGGCGGTCGTTGAGTTTTCCAAAGGCAACAGCAAGCAAAGCAGAGTTAAGAGCGCAAAGTCAAAGGTCGTCATTGGACTGAGTTCTAACGAAAACCTTAAATTAAAAGTTGTTTACGCACAGTTGCGGCCAACGAAAAAGGTTTTATGTCTTTAGTTAAATTGTTAAATTTAAAATGTTAGAAGTTACTTGTTACAATGCATATTAATTCAAAACAAAGCAATTGTGATGTGGTAACCAATACTTAAATGATGAATAAATTTATGAATTAAAAGGTTGCATTATTAAAATTGCCGGTACTACAATTATGAGCGCAGCTGTAGTTTCCAAAGTGCGGGAATACAATTATTTTGGTCGGAGAATAAGTTGGTCACACTGCACTAAAAGACATTTTTTAAACACTTGCAGAAGGGTTTTATGATGCTTTTTTGACTTAGTTATGATATTTTTAAGCTTCAATTCTCGCAAAAATTATAATTCTAGTCAGAGGCATTTTTTGGCTTAGTTATTTTATTTGTATACCCTTTCTAACAAATCAATTGCCAATTGCAAGGGTAAACAACTTCGGCAAGTCAAAGTTAGTTTCTTTTTTTGTTGAAATCTCAAAGATTCAGTTTATTAAGATTTGTGTTATTTCTTGTAATTACAAAAATTTTATGTCCTCTAACTTAGAATGCCTTGCCTTCACCCCAATGCCCAGCTTAATCTTGGCGCAGCTGCAGCACCTTTTCCTCGATGCCATCCTTGGTGATGACGTTGATCAGCACAGAGTCGCCAGTGTAGATGTCGCGCTCGGCGGCAGAGATGAAGGAATCAGAGGCAACGGCCACAGCCCGCTCCTTAGTGAGCGGAGGGAGCTCGCCGGCGGGCAGGTTAATGTTCTTGTGACCGATTTGGTTATCGAGCACCGGCTGCAGCAGGGTGCCGGCAGTGCCGCCAGCCCGGTAGGTGGCCCGTTCGCAGTGGCCAATGGGATCGTATGAGTACACTACGCCCTTGCCGTCCTTGTCGATCCCGGCCAGAATGTTGGACACATAGTAGGGGAAGAAGCGGCGGTTGTACATGGTGATCGAGAGCATCTGGGCCACGGCATCGGTGGTCATTGTGCGCAGATGAGTGTGCTCGTAGCTCTGCATGCGCACCTTCATCAGGCCGGTCAGCGAGAGGGTGTCCGCCCAGCAGCCGGTGGAGCCGAGCACCGTCTTGGGCGACAGCTTGAACAGCTTGCTCTGGTTGCGCGAATGGATGTTGTAGCCGCTGCTCAGACGAGTGTCCGCCGCAATCACCACGAAGTCGTCCCCGGCAATGGCAACAATGGAGCTGCAAGAGGGAATCTCCGGTCAGACGCGAGATCTCAACCCGGCATTTCGGGAGTGGGGAACTCACCCGCCGTTGGACTCGTAGGGCGAGAAGTCCGGGTGCTTAACGCCGGGCACCTGGTAGTCCGGGAACTGTTCAAATCCTAGGCTGCTCATAATAATGTTTAAATTGTCAGGCGAAAAACGAACGAAATGATTTGCAAGTTTCCAGCGACGTTCTCAAAATCAGTGTGCCAGATAAAAATTGGCTCTCCTCCTAAAAAATCTCAAAAAGTTAAATTTTCCCCTAAAAAATCCACACCTGATATTTGAACCACATCTGATACTCGAACCACATCTGCGTATGGAATAAACATAATTTTAGTTTTCCTAAAAATTATTAATAAAATATATTTAATTAACAGTCAAATTTGAATTCAAATTTGTTATTGTTGTGAGCGAAAACCAGGCTTCGAGTTCCAGGCGAACAGGTAGAGATTGATGCCTTGTTTTTCGCCTAAACAATTATTTGAAACCTTTTTTATAATAAAATTAAATTTTTATTTAATTAAACCTTAAAATGTTGAATCTTAATTTATAAAGACGATATAAGGCCGTCTTATAAGGTAAACAAAATTGAACTAAAATGTAAGAAAGTTAATCCTCCCTCTGCTGGAGGAATTTATAGACTTTTAATTATTTATTAAAAAGTATATATTTTATTGAACAGTGGGGGTTTTTTAAACAATCTTAGGAAAAAACTGGTGCAGATAGTCTTCTTAAGCTACAGCTTTAATGCCCTCGACCCGTTCCCTAACCAACTGTCCTCGGTTTTTCTCCACAATCGCCTTGACATCATAAAACCATTTGCCTGCGGGAAAATATATAAATAAATATGCGATTTTTCGAAGCGAGCTTGGGTCTTACCAATGCTGGTGTTTTGCAGGCTGTCCTTGAACGTCTGACAGCCCTCCATGCTGCTGAGCACGCCAAACACGGACAGATCCGCCAGGCTTGGCTGTTTGCCGCCCATGAATTTGGTGTTGCGCTTTTTCAGCTCGGCGGTCCACTGATCCAAAGCGTCGTACATATGCGACCGAACATCGTCGGTTAGGTTGTGGCGCCGCTTCAGCATCTTGGCAATGGCCCACATAGCCGTGGCGCCGCAGTACACCATCATGTCGCGCTCCCATTTGGGAAAATGCACATCCCATTCCCCGGCCTGCGAGAACCACTCGAATGTCTCCAAGGACTCGCCCATGGTCTGGTAGCAATTCGGTGAGATCAGGTGCACGAGATGGTTATCGGCCCAGGTTCGCCACTTGCGATCGAGTCTGAAAACAAATGAATCCTTTAGCAAAGTCTAGGGAATATTTATTGCACTTACTCCTCCGCCTCCTTGGTCACACCCTTGGGCGTGTGGTCGCGATACATAAGGAAGTATTTATTCAAAATGTCCAGCTTCTTCTTCCCATCGTCGTCGAAGAACGAGGTGTGTGGATAAAACTGCGCCAGCTCTCCGATGTCTGTGCGCTTGTCCTGCAGATAGGTGGCGATCAGCGATACAATAGCACTGGAGTCCACCATCTGGACATATCGCCCGTCCTGCTGGCGGATGAGAACCATGGGCACTTTCTTCACCGACGACCAACGGATGTCCTGCCGGAGAACAGCGTCCACTTCGACCACAGAATAAGATATGCCCATGTAGTCGAGGAAAGCTCGCACTTTGCAGCAGAAGGGACATGTCTGGAACTGAAACAGGACGATGTCGAGGCCGGAAGTGTCCTTGGGATTAACGTATCGCTTGGTTATCCGCACCCCCGACGGTAACCCATCCACGCGCGTCGGCTTCGTCTCCTCGTGTTCCTTGTGCGAGTTTCCGTCCGTCCAGCGGGTGTAGAAGGTGTATACGGATCCTGTGGCCGCTCCCACCACAGCCCCAAGCAGGCCCAACTTGAAGGTGCCGTTGGTTTTTCTGGAGCCGCTGCCGCCTTCTACCGCTTTTGCGAACTGGCGTCGAGTGAATGCCAGCTCCTTGTGTGGCCTATTGGCTAGCAGGCGCAGGGCTCGGCTGCCGCTGCCTGCTGGAAGGGCTGTGGCAGTCGCTAACCGAAAGCAGGACATCCTTAAACCTTAAAACTTGACTTATACTAATATTATGCAAAAACTAGTGACTGATTTTGCCTGCCGCGACTAGAATTTGATAGGGATGAGAGGTGGTAATTATCGATAGTCGCAGTTACCGACAGATAGTTACAACCAGGGCTGGACATGTATGTACCTATCCCATCTCTACCCAATACAAAAGATACGAAAACAAAATCGTTGAAATTTGTTGTTTTTTTTTTGCCATCTTTGCGAATTTGTTAATAAAAAAGCTAAAGCGATGTCGGCATCCGCTGAGAGCCTGGCGGCGGCCGCATCATTAGACACTGTCGGCGAGGAGGACTTATTTAGTCTGCTTATACGTTACGGCCTCTATGTGGGTGCACTTTTCCAGTTTGTTTGCATCTCCGCTGCCGTATTGATGGCGGCGGACGACGGGAGCAGCGGCGAGGTGACGGAGCCGGTGCGAACGCGACTGCACAAGATTCGCAAGCTGGAGAAGAAGAAGCGACGCTAAGTTAGGATGGCACACCCACCCACTTTTATACATATTTAGCTTAAGTACACTCGAATGCATTTATAAGTAGAAGAAATAAAAATGATTAAAAACAGCTGTGCGGGTCTTGATCGTTTATTTTTTATATACAACGCATTAAATATATTTTTATTTGTCCCGCCTGCCTATTTTATTTATTTTAAGCAAACAAAACATATATTTTTAAATAATTTGAATTATTGTATTTAGATTTTAATACCTATAAAACGAAGAAAATAGCGAACAACCGATAAATAAATATATTTTGTAACTATAAAAACATCAATATGACAACCCTACTGGCGACGTTTCTTTTTCACATGACTCAGGTCGGGGAAAGCTCTACGCCCCCGTGCTTGCCACCACCCTGCCCTTCCCCCTCCACCCACCTAGCAGTAAAAAACTGACTTAGTTTGGCTGTTATCTTTAATTTGGGAATAATATAAATTATAATAATCGTATAGTTATTATGTTGCTCGCAATGTTGTTGTTTTGTTTTACTTCCCGTTTTTTAACTATGTACGTATGCATGTGTGTGTTGTGTGTGTGTCTGTGTCTCTGTGTTTTGAATGCTCTCTCTCTCTCTCGCTCGCTCATTCTATATATATATATATAATGCCAAAGGATGCACAGACAATTATCACTATGAAATATTATTCTTATTATTATTATACGGTATTTAATTTCCATGTTTTCTCTTATGGTTTTTTCATGAATTTTGCGTGGAATTACATTTTTAAGTCAAAACTCATTCAGTTTCGTTTTTTTTCGGGGGCGTGTGGGCAGAGGCTGAGGGCGTGGCAGGTTCAAAGGTGGAGGGAAAGTATAGTTTTTTAAAAACTCTAGAATTTCAGAATACAACAACTAAGTTATGTTTAAATAGGAATCGAAAAATGGGCCTGGGAAATATTTATATGTGGGCAGAGGATCCGATGGAATCATAAGAGGATATAGGGAAGAGGAGACTATGTTAAATTTGCAACTCTCTGTCGGCTCTTCAGTTTTTTTTTTTTTCAGGATTTTCTTTAGGCTTTACGCTCTATTTACTCGTACTTTAGCTCTTTGTTTTTGTTACTATTTTGCTTTATCGTTATTTATCAGTATCATCAGTGTTGTTGTTGTTGTTGTCTAAATTATTGTTTAGTTACTCACAAGTGTAGTCATCATCGTCACAAAATATAGTATATATAATATATATTTGCTTTAACCCACACACAAAAAACATGTTCGTTCATCCTGCTAAACCCACCAATCGCTTCACCGTTCCATCCGTTTTCCAATCTCCATTCGGTGCTGGCTCTCGCTTGCCCCCGGGACGCAGCCAAAGCTATAGCTGGGAGGAGTTGGACGGGTCCAAGTCCAACTAAGCCTCTGGCAGCGGCTTCAGCTCCTTTATCTGCTTGATCAGATAGGCCTTCTCGTCGTTGAACTGCTCGTCCTCTGACCGATCCGTGTGAAAATTGGTGAGGAAGTCGACCAGCTTCGTCTGGTTGCGCAGCAGGATGTCCAGGATGGGCTTCGGCTTGTTGGGATTCGCCACAAACACCTTGAAGACGTGAAACGCCTCGAACTGTATGTTCCGCGACTTCTCCTTGAGCATGTTCATCATCAGCTTGAGGTTCTCCGGCTCGGAAATGTAGCGCGTCATCACGGTGAAGTTGTGCCGGTCCAGGAGCAGTTCGCCGAGCAGCTTCAGGCTCTGTCGTCGCGTCACATAGTTCTCAGAGTTGAGCAACCGCTGATAGTGCTGCGAGAAGAACTTGTCATAGTTGGCGTCCAGGAACTCGGCACAGAGCAGCTTGTGGCGTGTCAGCAGCTCTTTGAAGGTGGAGAAGGCATCGCTGGCAATGTCGAAGGTTGACACTTCCACGTACCGGAAGAACTTGAAGAACTCGTCCGAGTGCAGCATGATCTTGGCCAGCGCCTCATACCGGGCGCACTCGCGCAGCATTGTGCCCGAATTGAGGGCAATCTCCGGATGCGCGTCCTCGTAGCCACCCATTAACGTGAACAGGATTTCCGGCTTCGTGCAGATGTACTCGACGGTGGGTGACCGCGTACCGATCTGTCGGCGCAGCACATTGTTAAATATGAGCGCCACATGCTTCTTGCCCTCAAAGTCGATCCTGTGCAGGTTCTGTATGAGCAGCAGCAGCAGGTTGCTGTTGTACAGCTCCTGCGAAAGCTGCGCCACCACATAGTCCGCCGGCGGCTCGGCGTCACTGCTGCCGTACAGCATGTTCTTGATGGACACCAAATTCTTGCTGACGTCCTCTTGCGCCTTTTCCACTTTGCGGTCGCCCGCCTCCAGAGCGTTGATCGCCTCCTTTAGCGACTTGACCAGCTCCACTGGCGACTTCTGCGACTTCCCGAACAGTGGCATTCCGCTAACTGCTTTTCTCTCTTCGGAATGGAGTTCTTTTGGGATTTCGATGTGTGTCTTGTGTCTGGTGGCTCGTATCTTTTGCTGACTTTCTGCTACTGCTGCCGATGGTGATGGTGTTGCTCTTTCGATGATGCTACAGCTCTTTCGGGGCTCGCTGGCTGTGGTACCTTCTGTGGACGTGGCTATCGTTGCCCAATTACCGACGGCGGAGACGCGGAAAACAAATGCTTGGCAATATTATCACGGTGTAATATTTCTATTATTATATATTATTTCGTCTTTTTCTTGTCTTCTAGGGATGGCAAACAATTTCGATTGGCTGTCGGTTCGATAGTTGTATCGGAATGTCGGCTGGACGATAGGTGTTGGTAAATGAATCACCGCTTCACAGCACTAACTTGGATACCAAAATATACCAAACAAAAAACAGAAAAAAATAAACGTTATTTTATAAAATTTTACAGAGAACACTTGATCCCTGTCAGAATTAAGTTTTACAAATAACTGGGCCCCCGAAATCCAGCGCCAAAACACTTTATTTTGGAATTCTTTAAATATCATTTTTATTTCGCATTGAAGTTACTTTGTTTTTGATCCGTTTTTCGTTTTAGATATTATTCTGCAGCGCATATCAGGCGCTTGGTGTATCATAGAAGTTACAGAAATATATATATGTATATATATTTTGAGTGTATATATATTGGGCAACATTGTCGGTATTTTCTTGCCAGTTTTTCGATTTCCGTTTCCGGGTTAAAGAAGAATATCTTGGGAATTACGAAAAAAAGGCAAAGTATATGGTATGCACATCAATATTTTTGTATTTATCGTTATATCTGCAGGTTTGACCGCCCTATTTAAGTTTTTGGTTGCCCCTTCTTGTCTTTATTTTTGTTTTTGTTTAAATAAAATTTATTTGGTTTTTAATGTGGTTTTCTTATGTGATTTTCTTTGTTTACGTATAAAAGTTGTTTTAAAATCCTTGGAAAATATCAGATAATAATTACAATTGGTTGTGTTTGTAATACGTCTTAAAAAGCATTTCGATTCCTCTGTCTCCGCATTAAACATAAATCAATTTAGTCTTTGCCACTAAACATACACGTATTGTATATGTATATATATTTATCAATTTGAGTGAGTAATAGGTTTGTCGTATTTATCATTTTAATAATAATATCTTTGGGCTTTGCTACGAGTACATATAGATCATGATCATAGACATATATGCTGCTGCTGCTGCTGCTGTTGCGGGAGTCGAGCACGAACGCATTCCGGATGTCGGAGGAGGAGTACGGGAAGGAATACGGGGAGTGTATAATATCTTTATCTTGTAGAAGTATGTGTATATCGTATATGTATAGGTATAATAAAACATTTTACGACTAGTATATGTAAATATATGTATGTATAATGTATATATGCATTGCGTTCTCCTTTCGTAATTACTAAGTTTATTGAGATATTCTATGAATATATTCCTTTTTCATTCTTAAGCCATGTCTTGTGTCTTTCTTTCTTCTATATAAAAAACAAACAAAGCGCGAATACGTGTGTGTGTGTATGTGTGAGGAGAAGGGGGGGATTGAGAGTGGGAATTCCCTTAGTTTACATTAATTAAAAACAAGGATCCTCCCAGGAGCGATCCCCTTACTCAAATTTTTTGCTTTGCAACTCATTGTTCTTGTGTGTTTTCTCTGGAAGCTATCGTCGGAGCTCTGCACAGATCTGACTAGATATATATATAAATATATATATATAGGGAAATATATAATAGAAGCTACTGCTACACGCTACCAAGTACGATACATAGGTGTCCTCCGCCGCCTTTAGTTGCTGTCACTCGTCGTATTCGTCATCGTCGTCTCCCTGTCCTTCTTCGCTGGGCTTGAAGTTTCGTATCCTGCTTTGCTGTTTCCTGTTTCTAGATCTACGGGGGATGGTGGTTGGATGGTTGTTGTTGGGTCTACAGACTCCCCGGGACTCCCATCACTTGCGCTTGATGAAATTGCCCTCGGCATCCAGCCAGATGTTGCCCGAATGTTGTTGATCGGGCGCGTCCATCCCCCGTCTTATCATTTACCTGTTGAGGGCATTGGAGATCTGGCGCAGCGACTGGCCCACCTCGGCCACCAGGCGCTCGTTGTCCTGGACATTCTTGCTGCCGGCGGAGCGCAAGTGCTGCGACTGTGCCTCCACGCGGGTGACCAGCTCCCGGAACTGGAACTTTGAGTGCGGCGCCATGGCTCCGTTCTCCGCAAAGATGACGCACGAGTTCTGCAAGATATTGAGCTTGTCGCTCAGCTGCAGCCACTGGGATCCGGCAATGGCATTCACCGGATGCTTGAGCGAACCCTCTAGAAGTCCCACCAACTCCAAGATGCTCTCCCTTGAGATCTGCGTTGAAGTGGCCGATGTTGATCCGCAGCCAGCTGGCTCGGCAAGCTTGCCAATGGGTGTGGCGTAGATCGTCAGCTTGGTGGGCTTGTGCGGCACTGCCGGCTTCTGTTGGATCTGTGGCTTGTGCTCGTACAGCGACTGGGTCATGTCCGGGGCTCCAACGCCGGTGCCAGATGAGGAACCCTCGTGGTGCGGATGCTCCTCGTCATCTGTGAAGAGTTGCGTTGAATGAGAGGTTTTTATTGTCGTGCTGCCGCCGGCCTGGTGCCTGTCTCTACTGGAGGTGCTACTGGTGGTAGTGGTGGTAATGGTGGTAGTGGTTGCTATGGAGGAGGTGGTGCAGTTCGGGGGCGGTGGTGGAGGGGCAGCCGGCGGTGGCCTGTTGCCTGGCTTGGCAGTGCCAGTAGTAGTAGCGGCCTTCATCATCCCATATTTGGGCGATAGCTGGGAGCTAGTGGTGCCGCCGCCATTGACCACCGACGACGGCTGCTGCTGCTGCTGCTGGAGGATCGAGCTGCTGGCATAGTCCGGCGCCGGCGGCTGCTGCTCCCATAGTTTTTTTAAGCTATTAATACTACCTGTGCTGCGTCGCTTGCCGAGATCGCCCTCGCCCGCCGCCGACGTTTCCGCCTCCGTCACATTCGAGTTGGTCACGTCGATTTTGATTTCAGTCTTTTGCATGGCCTGGGCATACTTCTTGTTATTGTCCTCCTTCCGATTGAGCGTGCCCGTGGAGGCGTTGCAGTTGTTGGCATTGTTGGCCACATTTGGAGCTGGTTGTGCTGGCGCCGGCGGCTCCTTCTCCTTGTCCACGCGACGCAGATGGGCCTTGAAGTCAATGATATTGCTGGCTGGCTCCGCCTTGGCCGTGGGCGGGCTCATCTTTTTGGTTTCAACTTTCTTGAGCTGCGGCTTGAAGCCACCGGCTTGGCCATTGCCATTGGTCAGCTTCTGCTGCTGCTTGGGGAGATTCATGCTCTCGGCCAGCTCGGTGACCAGCAGGGAGACGGGATCCACAGCTGTGATACCGGAACTGGAGCCATTTGCTAGGGGAGCAGCACTCTCCTTGCCGGCTGCCTTGATTTCGGTAATGAGCTTCTCCTTGAGATCCTCTGGCGGACTGCCCAGCGAACTGCACGAGTCGGTGGATGGTTCTCGCTTCCTTAGGGACACTCCAAACCGGGAGCTGGCCTCCTCCACACTTGGCGCCGTATTGCTCACATCGTTGTGGCTGCTGTCGTTGTTATTGTTGCCGTTGCTGTTCCCATTGATATTCCCATTGTTTGGGTGGAGCTGGGCATGCAGATGCTGCTGGATAGCCTGCACAGCACTCTCGGCCGCCGGTGGAGGCGGTGGTGGTGCCCCGCCCTCGAATTCCTCGGGTGGTGGCGGCAAATCCAGCGGTGGAGGAGGAAACTCTAGATTGGCCAGAGCTGGCTGAGCGTTGCTGGCCACACCGGAACCACTCCTTTTTGGTGAGCTGCTGGAGCCGCCGGCACGGAAAGAGGAGAACGTCATCATGGTGCCCTCGGTGGTGGTGCGATGGCGCTGCAGCTTGTTTAGGCTGGCCGCTGCATTGTTCTGCATGGTCACACCGCCCGAGGAGTTGCTCCGGATCATTTGTTGCGGCGGTATTGGACTGACCTTGGGATTAACCCTGCTTGAAGGTGGTGTGGCATGACCGTTGGCTGGCGTGGAAGCCACAGGAGCCACTGCCGGTGCTGCAGGCTCACCGCTATCCTCCAAGCTATCCAGATAGGCTCCAATCCTTTGCACTTTGGGCAGGGTTCCATAGCGATTCACCACCCTCTTCACGTTCATCACATCCAGCGAGCCCACAGTGATGGGGTGAGCACTGCCATTATTGCTGCCCCCATGTGGATGCGGATGTGGATGGGCTGGTGCCGGTGACGATGGTGTTGGTAGCCCCTGCTGGGAGCGTTTGCTCTGGCGGGTCTCCAGACCCCGATTGCCCATCACGGGCGCCGGAGTTGGACGCTTGAAGGAGCTGTGCTGCTGCGACGATCGTGGACCAATGCCTCCTCCGCCTCCGTGAAGCGAGTGCTGCATCTTGTTGCTGGCCGGCGAGGCGACGGCCACTTGGCTCAGGCTCTGCTCCAGGCTGTCGCCGGTGGCATCGGTGTCAGGATCGGCGGTTGGATCTGTTTCCGAGTCGTAACGCTGCGTCAAACTGTTGATGTCCCGGGCCAAGCCTGGCGAAGCGAAAAGGAAGAGAGGTGGGTTAAAAGGGGTTTACTGCCTGCATGGTTTATGATTAAAAAGAATGCTCGTGCCGGGTGCTGGATGCTGAATGATGGTAGTAAAGGGCAGCGATGGGAAGGATAATAAGTACCTCCCTCATCACTGAACGTGAGTTGAGCCTGACCAGAGTCTTCTGATGTGTGTAGGTGTGTGTGTGTGTGCGTTGATGTGTGATGTATGTATGTATATGTCAAGCGAATAAAACTTCAAAACACCAAAATACAACAATAAGAGTATTAATATTAAGTAATTAATATTAAGTTTAAGTTAGAATATAACCTTGAAAGGATTTGCGAAAGCTAAAATCGCTTGGGATATGAACAATAATCCGAACTATGCTGTAAAATAATTTTAAAAATAAGAAATCGCGTTCAATAATAGAAAATATGGGTATATTGAAATTTTAAATATTAAAGATTTAGCATAAACGTTAAAAAATCGGTATTAATAGTTATTTGATTTATTTTTTAGACTTTAAAATACCGGTATAATTATTTATTTAATTAATGTTTGTTTTAAATATTTTAATTTAGTATGAGTCTTTCTCAAATATAATAAAAATAAAAAATAAAAATAAATAAATAAAGGAACCTACAAAAATCACTTTCAAGGCTGTAACCCCCAAACACAAAATATCAAAATCCAAATACATAAAAACTTAAAGTTAGCAGGCACCAATTAATACTAAAAACACATTATAATTAAATTAAATTAATACCAAGGTTAAAAAGAGGTTAACAAATGTAAAAATGTAAATGTAATAAATATAAAAAAATAAGAGAAAGTATTACAACGTCGACAAAAAATCAATGATTAGTAATAAATTTAGAAATTAAGCAAGAATAAATACCACATAGTGATAGCCAATGAAAAACAAACAGTAAATAAAACAACAATGAACAAATAACATAAAAATTTGGAATTTGGAGACTCCCTTGACGAAATAATACCTCGAAATAGGATGTCGTAAAGGAAACTACTGCACGAGGACGATTTCTTAATGGAATACTGTTGTTTCTGTTGTTGTAGTTGATGTTGTTCTTGTTGCTGTTGTTGCTGTGCTACGGATTGCTGTGGCTGTACGGACTGTTGGAGTAATGGTTGTTGTTGTGTTCGTATTTGTTGTTGTGTATTGTTGTGTTGGTGTTTTGGAATTTGTGTCTTGAAATTTCTAGAAAGGGTCTGGCTGAAATAATTGCTAGCTTTCAATTTGTGTATACCATTCGAGCTGAGGTCGTCGATGTAGTTGCAACGAGCGCTGGTCGGGTCCTCCTCGCGATATGTCGAGTCTCGACTGCTCGAAAGGAGGCTGAAAAGGAGAGGGAAATAATGATAGAATTGTTAAATGTGATTTTCTAGAAATTTTATTATTATTATTTCAGCTCTTGAAGTGAAATAAACATAAATTTACTCACCTGGTTCGCTTGGGCGGAGCCGGCGCTTGCTTGCCCTGCTTGTTGGTGGTCCGCCGCATCTGAACATTGCCTTTGCCCTGGCTGGAGAAGGTGGTCAGCTTGGTGGAGCTGGAGCCGGTTTCTGTGGACCAAAGAAACAATGATTAGTTACAGAGAACTTGAAGCTTGTCCACTGCTCTTTCGCTAGTATTCACCTGACATGGGCGTGCTGGCTTGCTGCTGGTGCGGATCGTTGTGGTGGGCATTCGGCGTGAGGGACTGGCCGCCGGGCAGACCCTTCTTCACCATCTGCGGGGTGAGACTAAGCGATGCGGTGGCGGAGGATGTTGAGGCACCGCCGCTGGCCGCCGTCGTTGTGGTGGTGGCTCCTCCGCCAGTGACTATACCCGATGTGCTCGGTGCGGAGCTGCTGCTCACGCTGGCTGCGGTGGTGGTGGCGTTGGCGTTCAGCTGCTTCTCCACCGCTTCGGTGATGGACGATTCCTGCGGAGGAGCGGAGAAGGAGAGATGGGCACCATGTGGCTCATTATTGCTATCACTAAGTAGTGCACCCTCGATCTCGATCGATCAGAGCACGTTCACGAGGTGGTGGCGGTGCCTATGGTGGTGGCTATGACTATGACTACTCCTATTCCTATGGCTAGTGCTATGGCTATGGATATGACTCTGGCCGCCGCTGCTGCTGTTGTTGTTTTGCTGATGCTCGTCGTCGTCGTCGCCGTCGTAGTCACTCGCCTCCTCGCCACCGTCGTCGCGATCGTCATGATCTTCATCATCGTCATCGTCATCATATTCATCGTCCCACACCTCGACGTCACCCACCTGAAACATGTGCTCCAGCGCATGGTGTATGCTCTTGAATGTGGGCCTGTCGGCGGCATCCCACTGCCAGCATTGGCGCATCAGATCGTACACCTCCGGCGGACAACCGGGCGGCCTCTCCATGCGATATCCCTTCTCCAGCTTGTGATAAACGTCCGTCAGGTCGATGCCCGGATACGGCGACATCCCATACGTGGCAATCTCCCACAGCAGCACCCCGAACGCCCACACGTCCGACTTGGTGCTGAACTTGTTGTACGCCAATCCCTCTGGCGCTGTCCACTTGATGGGGAATTTGGCTCCGGCATGCGCCGTGTACGTATCATCGCGCATCAAGCGTGCCAGTCCAAAGTCTGCCACCTTGACGAGCTTATTGTCGCCCACCAAACAATTGCGGGCAGCCAAGTCCCGGTGGATATAGTTGCGCGACTCCAGGTAGCTCATTCCTGAGGCTATCTGCGTGGCCATGTAGAGCAGCGCCACCGCATCGAGGGTCTCGCGGCCGGCGGAGCGCAAAAAGTCCAGCAGATTGCCGTGCGACATGAACTCGGTGATGATGTAGAAAGGTGGCTCACGGGTGCAAACACCTGGAAAAGGAGTAACAGTTAAGATCCTGAAGACATTCTTCTCCAAGAATATATTTACCTATTAATTGCACCAAATTGGGGTGCTTCATCTCCTTCATGATGGCAGCCTCTTCCAGGAAGTCCTTCAGGGCCATGGTATCCTCCTTGAGGGTCTTGACAGCCACTGTATTGCCGTAACGCTTCCACACCGCCTCGTAGACCTCCCCATACTGCCCGCCACCCAGCTTGTGCTTCATCATGATGTCCGTCCGGCAGATCTCCCACTCATCAGGCTCGGGACTCAGCGGGAAGACGGTGGGCTTGTTCTGCTTGGGCGCTGGATACAGAAGCGGTGTGATCAGGCCATGGCCCTCGTGGGGCACACTGTGATGATGCACTAGCTCCGCCAGGGTGTTGAATTTGGCCTCCTGGGTGACAAAAACCTTGCCGTCGGAATCCTCCGAGATGCGATAGTGATAGACGCGACCCTCATAGCTATGACCAAAAAAAAAAACATAGCTTTATTTAGACTTTTCCCTAGAGGTAAGTCCGAGTCTCTTCCACTCACCGCAGGCTAATGCTCCTCTGTCCCGGCGAGCTCTCGCTTTCACGCACCAGGAAGCTTCCATTGATCCCGGAGCTCAGCAAATATTCGGCAGCATTGCGCGAGATGGGACCATGGTACCACGAGTGCTTCTCCAGCGAATTAAGCGGCGTCACATAGTTGGAGGGCACCCAGCCCACGTTGCCCGAGTTGGAGTGCGCCTCGCACCATTCGCCCGACTTGTTGTAGCTGAGTATGCGCACCTGCTCGCCCTTCTTCAGGCTCAGCTGGTTCTCGCCGCCGGCCTGGAAGTCGTATAGGGCCACAAACAGCTGGGGATCATCCTCTTCGGGCCCGGGTGCCAGCAGGTTCTCCTTGGAGGTCCATCTATGCGTGGACTCGAACACCGATGTGGTTGAGCTGTGGCCACCGCTCAGCGAGGAGCACTGAAGACCAACTCCGCCGGAATCCTGTTGGAGCTCTGCGGCATCCGCCAGAAGAGAGGCCGCTGTGCTTCCGGCCGGAATGTGAGGTAATGGACGCGACTGCAGCAGGGCTTCTGCAAAAGGGAACGCAAATATTGGGTTAAAATCTAGTTGAGGGGACTGACTTCGTACACAGGAAGGAAACTGAGGGGATTTGAGATTTTAATTCTGGTTTCCGGAAAATTAAATTGTGAAAACTCTTTAAATTTTCATATTATATCGGAATTAACTTGAAAGGTTCACTTATTTTAAAGTATCTATTAATTTATTCCTTAAAAAAATCCACCTAACCTCCAGTAACCAAACTTTTAAATAATTGTAAAACAACTCATTGATCTCCACTACAAATCTAGTTTATGAACACACAAAAGATGCCACATCTATAATATATTTTAGACGTAAATACTCTCTCATATCATATCCTTAGTTTTCAGTGCAATAAAAATGAATACAATGCAGGTAAACCCGTTTCTTTTCCAAAGGAATGCGGGCAATTTGTGGAGCAAGTGCTGGGTTAGAGGGAATAGCAGGAGGGGCTGCCTGCTCTCTGCTCCATTGAGGGAATGGAATAAATTATGCATTAAGCGGCATAAAATTACACAAATCGTTGACTGCCAGCGGTGGACCAGGAGTCCCCGTCCTGGAACGAGGCTTTTTTATTGTGGGAAGAGTTCTAACTGATTGTCAGGTTTGTTCTTCCTCCCACACACACTGTTTCTTTTCTGTTTAAATGGAAACCATACCCGACGGGCTGTTTGTAGCCGTATCTATATCTGTGGGATGCATTCCAGCCTGGGATATAATATGCATTTAGATACCCAGTACTGGATACAAGGCTGACTGAACTATGATAAATATTTTTTTTTAATAAAAACCAAAGACTTTTAGTTTCTGGTTATAAAATTTCTGCAGCATAAATGCTGGTAGTTGAGTTTTTAAACAGAACAAGTAATTGTTATTTTTATTCATATTTTATTATTAGAAAATAAAGGGAAGTTAGTAAATAATATTGCTATACCATGTCAAAAGTAGTTCTTAAGTTCACTATCCACTTTTATCTAAAGTTTCACTTCTTAGATCTCTTGCAAACTTGTCAGTTCTTTAAAAACCTGTCTAAATCAACCTTCTATAATAGGGTATCTCTCTTTGTGTAATGTCCCATTGAAATTATTTACAAAAATTAACATTACTACCGATTTTCCTACGTTTGACCAAAGCAAACACTTCCGTTGCATAAATTCTCTCCACAGAATAATTTTTATTTTAATTTTTTTTGTGAAGTGGGAGACCGGGAATCTTTGGTGCCAAGCAGTCATAATCCGTACCAAATCGTCATGTATTTACGGTTTGCATTTGAGTAGGGTTCCCCCATCGCACATTCGTTAATTTATGCGCGCGAGACAGGAAATATTAATAGCGAATAATAGGTAGAGAGAGTGGGTTGTGTTCGGCTGTGTTATGGGGAATAAAAAGGGAATATAGGGACAGAGATTAGAGCGGAAATGTACGGCTCTTCAATGGTGGTCTATGGGTTACTCCTCACCCCGGAAGATTAGCCCACTCGATATGCAGTCTGTAGATCCAATTTTTGAGTTTTGGGTGAGTCACTTTCATAGCTGTGGGGGGAGAATTGTGGAATTGGAGGCTACTTTGGCTACTTTGACTACTTTGACTCAGTTGTAATCAAGGAATTCTAACAATGTTGAGTCAGTAAGGTAGCTTAATTATCATAATTATCTGTAGATTGCTGTAATACGAATCGTGTAACGACGATCCCCAGCTTTAGAATGGGGGTTTATAGAGGTGGAACTGTGGATTTTAAATTACTCTAAGTAAGGGTATGTAATGTATACAAAATACATTATAAACCTAAAATTATTATTATTTTCTTAAATAAACTTCCTTTACGCTTTTTCCCCTAGTTACCCCATAAGATTGTCTCCCACTGATATAATTATCTTAATTAAATTCTCATCATTATGTTTTTCTTTACGAAAAAACAACCTAATCATTGCTCGGGAAGCGCTCTTTAATTATTACGAATGACATTACTTATTTATAATTTAATTTTTTGTTGCTTTGTAGTTGAAATTTTGTGGTTTTGTTACCTAAGTGTTTGCCTGGATGGCCGCGAAAAGAGCTGTGCTTCGTACCTGCAGAAACGAAAGAAACAAAGAGAAAGAGAGAGATTTGTGTGTAAGAGATTCTGTGGATTATCTAACTATATAGTATCTAGAGGGCAGGCAGATTTCGATGCAATATCTTGGCGAAGATGACACCACTGGCTACGCAAGATGCCGAGCTCCAATCAAATCAAAATAAGTCAAATAAAAAGGCACTTATCTTACGAATAACTCTAGAGGTAAGTAATACTAAATTTTCTTTTATTTTATGTACAATGTAGGACGATCTATTTACAGTTAAGAGAGGATAGGTGAATGGATGGATGACATCAAAAGCGGGTCTTGTAACCGCAGAAAGGCCAATTAGCGACCCTGGTTAAAGCCAGCAGAAAAAGAGTAATAACAAGATGATGATGATGACGATGATGATGGTAGCCAGCAGTAAGTGCTGTGAAAAGTATCTCAGAAATTCTGGAAAACCAGAGAGACACGCCCCCTTTAGACATTTGACAAAATAGAGGAAACAAAAAGGGGGAAAGAAATATGTGGCCCACTCAGAGAGAGAAGAGCTTAAGCCGCTGCTCAACCGGAATGGGTCCAATGAACTTTAAAGTCACAAAAATTCCACATATGCTCTGCTATGATGGAACTATAGAAACAGAAAAAGATACAAAGAGAGATGGAAGACGTCTGGAGAAGCCATGCACATCCGCCATGCAGGTTATTAGCGTGAATTTGGGGCATCTCGACAGCTGAGAGCTGATTACGGATGAAATGATGCGCGAACCACCCCAAAATGCCCCCCTGAGAAGTGTTCCACTCAGTCAAAACCCCAAGCCACAAGCCTCAACCCCCCAAAAACACTCTCGTAAACTTAACATCAAGTGTGTTGAGTAAGCACAGATTGAAATCAGTCGCCTCAGCAGCAGCTGTAAAGTAAAGATACAGAAAAAAATACAGTAGCTGCTGGTAAAAGATACAAAAAAAAAGATACAGTATCTTCCAGTAAAAGATAATCCCTCTCTGGCTTTCTTTAATTATTTATAAAATATTTATTTATTATTATTTATTTAATTTTCAAAGAAAATGACTCATTTATTAAGTTAAATCCAGACCTAATCATGTTTTACAATCCATTCTGGCTTATTTATAATGAAAACCAGCTGCAGTGACTCACTGATGCTTTCCCAGGAGATTCTTGATTACTTAGTAACCACTGTGGGGCCACAAAGAACTACTACATAAACTATTGAAAAGCTTTTCATTACAGACTGGCAGCAGTTACTCATGGCAAAGTGTCCCCCGAGATGCAGCCTTTGTTTGATGGCGTGTGTCCTTGTCTGCCATTTATTATCTAAGGATGCGAGCATAATGGCTCTGCTCTTCGGCTTCAATGTCTGATTTATAGCCATGCATTTCCCTCGCTCTCTCATGTCTGCCATTCATTCATGGTTTCATGTTGTTTTGTGGGTTTGATTTCTGGACTGGCTCTCGTTTTTATCTCATTTGAGTGCACGTTTCGCTTTAGTTTTATATTTTTTCCTCGCTTTATTTTAGCTGTCTGTTGTATTTTGTATTTTTTTTTTGTACTTCTACGTATTTTCTGTGTTTTCAGCTCAAGGGCTTTTGTGTCTTAACCTGGCAGGGATTTTCAGTTGGCCTCGGCTTCTTCCACACACTCTACTTGTCGGATTTCATTCACATTTTGCCTTTGGCCAAGAGGGCAGACATCCCAGACGTCTATAGAAGGGGCAAGGGGTTGCAGGAGGAGGAGGAGGAGGCGTGGCCAGTCAACAGTAATAAACTTTTACGGTGTAAATTTAATTAGTCATTTCTCTGGCTTCCGTTGCCCAGTTGAGCGAGAATTAAGGAGGGAAATTCTAGGGGATTTGATTTCAGCTTTGCTGAGGCCTTGAGAACTTTTAAATTTGATGAAAGTTAAAAGGGGGGAAAATGAAGGCAAAGATACATAGTTGATAGAGAGAACTTTTTAATTTGAATTTAAATTAAAACTAATTTAAATTAAAATTTAATTATTAATTTACTTAAACCCCATTCCCTTTTTCAATTAGAATTCTTTCTTTGCCTTTAAAATACATAATAGGAATGCATTTTCATTTTCCATTCATTTTTTATGACCTAACGATACTTTCCGAAGCGGAACTTTTGAAGCGGAACTTGAGATCATTAAGCTTGGCAGCCCGTCCGATTAGTGCAGCATATTTACGCCCTGAAGGGAAATGGAAACCAAAAAGGGCCAGCTTTTTAAGGGAATTATGAAGAAATTAACCTAGTAAAGAGAAAAACGGTTTTCCCTTCCAAAACATATGGATATCTCTGGGAATTTAACTATAGATTCCCATGTAATTTCCCCTTGTTTTTTGAACTGACAAAAAAACAAGCAACTGGTAACGGTTGTAGGAAATGCCAGAAAAACTGTAAAAGAATTTAATTTATTCTTTGTTTTTTTTTTTTTTTAGTGGGGGTTAGAAACTCCTGGGATCAAGTTCCTCCCCTTTGCCAGCCGAGTGCGAAAAAACTACAACGAAGCGGGATAGAAGATGTGAAAACAAAAGGAAAGTTATGTAAAGGCAACGAGCCGGAGGGTTTTCTAGGGGTGCCGAGGTGGTGGCCAGGAGAACGACTTGGCCCTGCACTTGGCAAGGAGGAATGTAAAGAAAAAATTATATATATAAAATCCACCCTTGGCTGTCGACGACAAAGGCAACTCTCCTCCCGTGGTACTCCCCTTGGCCGCCACCGGCAATTTTACCACTTTTCTAAGGATTCCGCACTCAAGGCTAGTGGCTGGGCTGCCTTATGCTGGGCCAAAGGGGACGAAAAGGACGTGAGAGCACAAAGGACGAGGGGTGCTGGCAGCCGAATGTGACGTGTGAAGCAGCCGGCCGCCTTCTTTACACTTTAAAATATAACAAATATCTCACATTTTCTATAAAACATACCATTTCAAGCTTACGATCTTCATGTGAGTTGCAAAACGCATGTGATTTGATGTTCCACGGAAAAAGAAATAACATTAAATTGTAGATTAAGTTTTTCATCTTCCAAATATGTATTATAAAATTTAAAACACTCCCCATTAAATCCTGATCAGAAAATGTATATAATAGTTATCCATTTCTCCTTGTGCATCCTCTCAATACCTTCAACTTGATGGGAATCAAGTGACTGCAATAAATACATATTAAAGAGCGACAGGCGGAGTGAACAAAAAAGGTGGGACTAAAATCAATAATGAAAACCTTTACCGCCACCCAGAGCCCGGGCGTTGAGTGTCATCCATAAAATCGCATCATCGCCAGCAAATTCATTGAATGCCGGCATCCAGCCCACAAGAGGACACAAATGCATGCCTGTGGGGTGCAGAAAAGTGAGACGAAAAAAAGTAAAATGGGAAAAGGTGAAGGACAAGCACTGCGGCAGGCCACATGAAAGGGCGTAGCCCGAGCTTCAGGCATGGAAGCTGTAAATACCCTAGAGTCTGAAGGACTAGTACTATTCAGGCTACTCTTTCATACTCTTTAACTCTTTTCATAAAATACTTAAGCTCTAACCTAATAATTATTTAACAAATCTAGTTAGACTAAGTAACTCCTTTATAAACTAATTTACATTTAATTTTTGCCAAGTTCAAACCTTACTCCCTGCTTTTTATCCCAGGGTATTCTCCTCTGTAAAGGTTATAAAAAAAAGGTAGCAATTTGTAGAGAAGGTCCCATCGATCCGTGTCCCCCCTTCAATGTGCATCCTTGCAACGTTGTTGTCCTTGCCACAAAGTTCACAAAGCTGAAACATTTTTGCTTTGAATACATTTTTTTTGGTCAGGGAACAGAGGGGAAAGTTTGTCTCAAACTTATCTGAAATGGAATCTGGCCCTTGAATATCTGGCGGCGACTTTATCAATAACAGCTTGTCAGGTTCATAGGGAAAGTACGATGATTCCATGCTATGGTATCCAGTATCCATCATCCATTATCACGTGACCAAAGGGTCCCCATATCGCTGTCCATTGTAAATGGAAATTGACTTTTAATTGTCGACCAGAAAAGCGAACAAAACAAAGCTCGAAAGCCATTGGCATGCACAATTTGTGTGTGGCTATGCAAATGAAGTACAGAATGACCGGGAACGGGTACGGAGAGGGTACAGAAATAAGCAGCATACGACGACGCGTTGGCCAAACAGTCGCAACACTGAACAGTCCAATTGTGAGTGTCAAGTGAATGACTCACTCAGAGAGACACCAAGAACACAGTGGGGCAATCGAGTAAATTAAAAAGTAATTAAAAAGCAGAAAGGAAAATTTAGCTTATAGAAATATAGGTTACTTTGAGACTAAGAATTTATTAATTAACATTTCTGCATACATTTAAAAATATTTTCAAAAAGATTTTGTTCTTCAATATATAATTTACCCATATATAAAGCCTATTTCTCAATTAAAAGCCTCATATTAAGATATAAATTAAATAAAATTATTTAATTATATGAATAAATTATTTTTAGACGGGATATACGAAGTTCTACTTTAACGAAATGCAATATCAAACCTTACACAATACCTAGTAATTATTTAAAATTTTTACTTCATTTTCAGAGCCTTGAAATACCTTTAAAAACTGTATTATTTTACTCCAAAGAATAATGATTTTATTTATTCCCCCCTAGGTTATCGTAAATATAATTTTAAGTATTTTTTTGTCCACTGTTCTTTGCTGAAACCTATTCGGAATTCACACATGCCATTCATTCATGATTCTTTATTGTTTTGGTTTTACTTTTAAGCTTTTTCTTCAATCGTTTTTTTACCTGCCATTTTCAGAATCTGCGCCAGTTCGGCATCGGTGTCTGCGTTTGCTTTTGCTTTGTTTTTGTTTATGTTTTATGGCTTATTGTTTATTGTGGATTGTTTATGGCTTAGCCGTGGAGAGCAGAGGCATTTGTCATATTTTTTTCCTAGATATATGTGCTTATTCATTTGCATGTAAGAACATTCTCAAACATTTCGCGTGGGCATATTTTTCAGACAATAAATTTGAGGCGGCGATAAAAAGCATTTGACCATAAAACTGTGTGTTCTTTTTGTTCCGGGCGTGTGTCTCCGTTCTAGATAAACAAATATATATGAAAGGCTCTCTTGGGGGAAGATAAAAACCAAGAGAGTTGAGGGTCATCATCAAAACAACAGATAGACAGACAGATGGAGGAAGTCGCAGAGACAATGCTCTGGAATCTCTAAAGGCCTGGGAACAACAGCTGAGAAGACAGCAACAAATAGAAAAGTCTCAAGTGCGTGGGCGGAAGAAAAACTCCAATTGTTAACCGAACATGAGAAGAAACCTTGGGAAAGTGTGCTTCAAATTAACCTTTGTCACTGCACTTTGCGTAATCTCTCAATTAAGTGCCACCAAAAATGCTGAAAATAAAATTCCATACATCAAAGTGACATTTGACGGAGCATGTAATTAGGCTTGTACAATTGTAGTGGTAACATAAATGGGAATTGAAATATTTTCCACCTGCCCAATCAATGTAATCTCAACGCGACGCTCGACAAACGAAATTTGATTATCTTTATGGGTGGGAGGGAGAGTTCCGGCCTAAAAGCTTTTTAATGTGCGCAATTTTCCCTGGCCAACCTACATACATACAATACATATATTTAGGTAGAAAATTCCTCCCCCTTTCGTTTCTATCATTGTCATTTCCCCATTTTACATAACCCCCTGGTCACGTCTAAAGCGTATCCGTTTATTTGTCCGGCTAATTGTTGGATAATGACACCAAATACAGATTTCTAAAATTTTTGGGTGTGATCTTTTGGTGGAAAAACACAGAACAAATAATTTAGAATTAGACATAGCTTTGAGTTGTGTCAGTTGAAATTTAGTTAAAAATTTATAAAGAGCTGTTTAATTAAGTCTAAACGGATAAGTACTTAAGAGACTAACTTAATGTATTTATCTTAAAATAAAATATTTTACATTAAATGCATTACAAAAAAAATAAAATTTTAAGAAATTTAATTATAGTTCCAAGCTATAAAATTACTTTGAACCATTCATTAACTAAAAAATTCCAAAATTGACCCTAAAAAGTATGTAATTTGGTACTATACAGATTGTAGATAATTACCCCCCGCCGCTCTCATTAGTTTTACATCATCCAAAAAAGGTCTTACCGCATTATGATTTAACCAATTTTTGTTCGTACGAATTACGCACTAAACAAAATTAAACAACAACAACAACGAAAAATCGTTGGAGTTTTCACTTTTCTCGCCTGTCTGCCATAATAATTACCATTTTCACAGCAAATGATTTTCTATTTCCAGCTGTCTGCTTTTCAACTATTTTTTTTCGCCATTATTCGTCTTCGTGTATATGTTTTTATATATTTTTCAGTTTTCTGATTTCGTTTTTTCGGCGCTTAACTTAAGTCGAGCGTGGAGAAGCGGGAAATTTTCTGTAAAATCGCTGAAAACTCGTACACTTTGTCTGGTGCTGCCATGAAAAATGATTGATTGATTGAGTCAGCAATTAACAGAGTTGTTTTAAATTTTTGATTTGTTTATTTTGATTTTTATTTATGATTTTTTTTCATTGAGTGAATGAAAATCGGGCAAAGTGAAAGTTTAGCACTTGCCACTGATTTTTCCCACCTGTAAACGTAAAAGTTGAACGAACTGATTGATAACGATTGTAATTAATGACTCTGCCGTTTCTAGTTTGCTTTTTCAAGGCATTTTAATTCCAATTTGAGTTTTCCCACAGCGAAATTTCCCCCAAAAACAGATTAAAATCTTTCTTTCTTCTGCCAAGGGACAGGACAAGTTCTTTTTCCAAAGAAAAAGGTTTGTTTATCTTGATTGTGGGAACAGAATGCGAAATCAAGCAGGGAAATGAAAAGGTCTTGGGGCTCGGGAAAATTGAAAAAGCAAAGAGACGTGGAAAACTATTTAAAGCCCAAGTAGAGAACCAGAAGAACTCCAGGCCATCATATTCTCTATGATGAGGAAAAAAATAAGACAGCGAATACGACTTCTTCTTGGTGATTCATTTTCCTTCTTTTTGCACTTCCTTTCCTCGGCTGGATTCCTTCTCGGTTTCTTGGAAGCAAGTGCAATTGCTATAAATGAAATGAAACGGACGAGGAGCGACAACCAGCCACGGATGTGGATGTCGTTTAAATATTACCAGACGGCATAAAAATTGACAGACGTCGCCAGACAAAGCCCAAACACAAACTTCTGAATGAGCCGTCCAAGCGGAGCGGGCGAAATAATCCTCGAAGGAGGAAAGCCTTGAACTAAGGGATACCCTTTAAATTAAAAATGTTTTTGTGAATTTTGAAATATAATTTATACAAATTCTAAGATAACTTTTAGGAAACAGAATTGCTTGAATTACTATCCAACAAAGATACTTTTTTCAGCCCAAGTTATTAAGAAAATATGTGTTAATTTGGACTTATTTTAGCCTTTATAAAATATGCCAAATGATTTTAAATAAAATATATATCTTAAGCTTAAATACTAAATCCCCTAATTTTTTTCAGGGTATTCAAAAAAAAGAAGCGAAAGTGTAGAAAGACACGCAGAGCAGAAGAGGAAGTGGCAGCAGCCTAAAGCCGGCAAGGCAATTAAATGAATTAAATTTCGCATTAATTATAAACAACAAAAAAATCAACAAAAAACATATAAAGATCGTTTTTGTGTGCAGTTCAAATTATTAATGTCCCAAATTTTCTGTTCTGTACTGTTCTTCTGTTTTTGGGCATATTTTTCCGCCTGTTTTATGTTTTTTGGCCAACGGTTCACTGACCACCGGCTGATAGAGATGGGTATACCCCAGAGGAAAGAGAGGAAGGCATTGCTTTGTTGGGGAGCTGCCACCGGCAAATATAAAAAACAGGTTTCACTTGCATTTGTCATGCTTTTTCTTTTCTTTTGCACACATTTCTCTTCATTTCTCCTCGCTCGATAAACGGTTGGCAATTTTCTTAATTTGTTTTGTGCAAAAAAAAAGAAATAACAAGAAATAGGTATATATATAAATGTAGAGCTATCTATTTAAATAGCTTTTTAGGAGAGAAACTAATAAGCGGGCCAGAAGAATGGGTGAAATTTTCTATACCAAATCGGAGGGGAAAAGGTAATTAGAGAATATCTATGAAAAAATTAAGTGAAATCTAAGCTTTAAAAATAAAATTAGTCTGAAGACAAATATTATTTTTACTTGTTTAATTATTTCTCAGATTAAAGGCTTAAAGTCTGGCCACAGAGCTTAAGTCTGCTTCTGGCTTTTCGCTATTTGTGGGAACATTTCGCACATCATTCATTTCACACTTCATTTGTGCACCTTTTGTAGCTTATTCTTATTTCTTTTTTTTCACCTTCAGGCCGGGGATTATGCCACACCTGAGCTGAGAAAAAAATTCAATCAACCTGCTGCAGCTGCTACTTCTGCAGAGATTATACCTTATGCGCTGCCTTTCGCTATCTGGAGCCTGAACTAAAGGTGAATAAAGCTGGTTCATATATATAGATGTACATATATATCGTTATATCTACGTGTAGGCATATCCGAGGTTGTGAACGTGCCGAGCTGTCGAGAAACTCGAACCCCCTTTTGCCACCCACCTGAGCCCATGTTCGCCTGACCCCCTCGCATCGCATAAACAGTTGCAATTGCAAACGTGATTGGAGCGAATGCAATTCAAGACCCGAGACAGAAACAGAGACAGTGGCAGTGGCGGAAAACCGACACTGAGACAGAGACTGGGAATGACACCGAGAGCGATGCAGAATCGAAATCGGAATCTCGGATTCTTCAAACTTCTCTTATGGCTCAATGATGGACTCAGTTCTGGCGACTACAAAGGCTAGGAAACTGGTTTTCAATCAGCCGGGAAATTAGAACCTCGAGATGTGGAGATTCATCTGGTTTCTTAGGGGATAAATAGATTTATTAGGTATTTTAGATTTTATTTATTTAGTTATGAATTTAAATTAAGAAAAAAATTGTAATTGTCATTATATTACTATTTATTTTGTAATTTAGAAAAACATTATATCCAAGTTTTAAAATTCTTCTAAAATATTAATTTGTTTGGCTTTCTAAAAAGCATAAAATATATACACATTAAAAACTAACACCCACTATTTTTGCTCCCATTAAGTCAACTGGAATTGTTTATGTTTGTGCCCTGCACTGGGTGCAATAAACATAAATAATAATATGTAATAAAAGGAGAAAAGTTCTTTATTTGCTGATTTATATGACCTTGCGGGCTTGTTTAATAGAAAGAGAGGGAAAATCGCTCAATTTAATAAACGTAAACCCAGGAGAAAAAAAGGGGGAAAGTAGAAAGAGGAATTCGTGTGTATTTGCTTTTGGGGATTGCAAGCTGAACCAAAATATTGTATAGTATATAAATAAATATTTCGAGTTGAGTGCTTCTCTCATAATTTCCGATTCAAGCCAAGTAGATAAAAACATTGTGTGTAGAGCAGTGTCAGTCAATCAATCAATCGAGTGGCGTCAATATTTATGACCTCAAATAATCAATGCAGAGCAAAGAACAGGGAGAATCGGGGGAGAAGAAACTTCTTGGGCTTCTAATTAGTTGCCGTTATATGCTACTTTTACCATGAATATATTTATATATATTTTCTCTTATTATGTTTGGTTTTTTTCCCCCTAAATATCTTTCTATTTTCCTTCGTCGCCGACTAATTTATGCAAACAATTCTGAATGAGGCGAAAAGACCGCAGGGAAAATGGTCTCCTAGAGACTTGAAATAAAATGCGGGTCCATCCTCCTCCCTCCTCCACTGGGAATGCGAAAATGGGGAAATGAAAATCGGAAATACCGAAAATGACATTAAAACTCGGTTTAATGTCACGCAAATGGGCAAAACAGACTTTAAATTGATCGGGAAAATCACACGAAATTATAGTGTTGTCAGATTTATGATGATCTATGGGATTTATAGGGATCATAAGCACAGATCGTAAAAGTTCAAGTCCCGCGGGAATTTAAGTGGAATGCAAGAGCTTCCAATGGATTAATTTTCTAATGACACAAAATTCCTTCGCTTCAGTTTTATTTAGCAAAATAAGTTGTTTTTTGTTACCAAAACATCAGCTGTTATTCGAGACCCGGACAGCTGTTGGCGACTGTCCAACTGGAATTCGAACAGCTCGCGGAGTTATTCTTTGTTTCTACTATTTCGATTGACACGCCATAAAGAAAGGGGGAGGGGAGACCAGAGTTGGGGGAAGTAGAGAAGTGCCTAAGAACTGGAATCGGTCTAAAAATATCAAAAAATAAAAACATCAAAGCGCCTGGGCCTGGGCCTGGCAGTGCAATCTCATCGAACAAACTGAACCAAAAAGAAGCCGAAAACGAAACAAAATGAAGCACGAAAGGATTTACGAGCTTGATCGAAAACAGGAACAGCCACAAATACTAAAGATATAATGTATATATCGGGTGAATACCAAGACAGAAAGAGAGCGAGAACATGCAAAATAACGTCATGGCGCGTAGTGCACTTTGTTGCTGCTTCAGTAAAAGTTAGGGGCGCTGTCAAAGGTCAGACAGTGAAAGGGGGTTAAGTTATATCTGTCAAATATAATTTACATATCTATATTTCTAATATTCAGTCAGAAAATTCATAATGTTAAGGATTGCTTTAGTAAATTATTTTTATTATACGTGATTTGTTAAAATTGGTATTTATCTCTGAAATATTTGTAGATTTTATTTGTTTTACCTTTTGTTATAATACAATATTACTTTAAACTAACTCAAATAAGACACATCTCTTTTAAACCCCCTTAACCACATTTATGAACTACGTCCCTCTCTGTGATTTCTGACTCCTCCAACTTTCCATCTCTGTCAGCGCCCAAAGGAAATTGTATAAAAACGACAATAACAACACAGAAAGCATGGAGAAGAGATACACATTTCGTTTTGGGGGCTAATAATAGAAGTGCAGCCGCTAAAGAGAAAATGCTTACAAAGTGGTAATGGAGACAACTCCGCCCCCTTTCCCCCTTTCGATTTCCCTTTGGCCGTGAGTGAGTACTTGATGGCGACAATTATGTTTGAGCATATAAAAATCATTGAAGAAATATTTATGCGACTTGTACATTAATTCCGTGTTTGGAAAGCAAGCCAAAGAGCAAACCATTTTCCCTTCCTTGGTGCCGTCACCTGTTTGCCACCTTTCCAGCATACACCTCCTCCTCCTCCTCAATTCCACCCATTAGCCTTGTGAAAAGTTCATTTGCCCCGACTCATAATTTGCCGCTTGCATGTCAAACAAACTGAGACCGAACACACAACTCTCGGGTTTCCCTCCTGGCGAAAAAGAGACGGAGGACAGAGCGAAAGAGCAACTGGATATACAGAGTAAAAAAATATTTATAATGACTTATGTAAGTTGAAAAAATCGGGCAATAAGCTTACTTATCGGAGAAGCAGAGAGGTTTGTATCCATTAAAGTAACTGATCAGAAGCAAATTTTAGATTAAATATCTAAACCTCTAATCTGTTTGTTTTTCTGTGTGTTTTTAATGTAATATATTAAGTATATCACAAGTTTCATCCATATTACAAGTAAATATGAAATATGCAAGTGAAGCGAACCATAAACCAGAGCACTAATGAACCGGAACCCGATTTTTCCGCCTTACTAAAACTAGAAAGTTATTTCCTATTTCTATACCTTAATTATTGTAGCACGACGAATTATTTCTTTTAAATTTGTAGAGTCCAATACACAAACGTATATATCTTATAGTCTTGACAGCAGCTTGGAATTTTGAATTGACTTTAAAGAATACTTTTGTGTGAAAGCAATTACCAGTTTCAAATTTTATAACATGATATCATACCCGTTGGTATGCTTTTGCATGTTTTCATTTTTCTCAAGAATTTGTGGAATTTTCAACATTAGTCCAAAAGCTTATTGGTCATAAAAAGCAATAAATTGATTGAAAGTTTAATAAACTTTTTGAAATTCAAAGAAAGTGGCAACATTTATTTAAAATTTAAATAAGTTGACAATGATATTTTCTTGCAGCGTAGAGACAAACGCACTTCATGGACTTTTTCTCCTTGAGAGAAGGAGTTGGGGCTTCGCTCCCACTTGAGTCTATTTTTGAGACGTCAACTTGCGTGAGCTGTTTGCCGAGTGGTGCAGTGGCTCCGATGGATGGCCCGGATGACTCCAACGGAGTGCGAGGAGTGGTGTGTGTGTGGTGCACACTCTGCAATTGGCAACTCCATTGAGGCATCTGCATCGGCACCGGTTCTACGGTATTTTCCCAAGAGCAACAATCCAATCCCTTCTTCGCCCATGCAACTGTCCCTCAAAAGTGTCTAATTACATAGTATCGTGTAACGAGCAACAACAAGCTAATGAAATTGCAACAACTACCTCCTACGACAATGCTGCACTGTGGGGTATTATGTTGCTAACTAGTTTAAATATTAGCCAGTTATATAGGCTAATCTTAATAGTCCCAAGAAATAAGTAAGTATTCTAGGGGGACTCCAAAAAGTTTAATGTTTTATATCGAGTTAATATTTATTTTTATGGAATTGAAATACAATTCACTCTAGATACATACATAGAATTTACAAGTCCTGGATAAACAATTATTTATCTTCCAGTTAAATGTGTAAGAAAAAATCCAGTTGGTTTTCTGCAATATCTCCCACTGTGCCTGGGTTACGTGTGTGTTTGTACTTGTATTTCAGCTGTGATTGAGAGCTGGAGTTCCGTTGCGCGACTTTCCCCCATATTTCCCCCACGTGACCCGCTGCCACCGACGCCGCCAATGGCGAGATCGACCCCGGACTGACAATTGCGGTGAGTTGGGCTTTCCGTTTCTGTTGTTTGGGGATTTGTGTCGGCTTGTAATCTGCAGGCCCAGACACAGTTTTTACATTGTAATTTTGTAATTGCATTTTGCAGACCAGACAGACACACGAAAAAGGCAATTTGAAAGCCCCCTTTTCGACCTTTTTGGATGGGCTACGCCACTAGTATGCTCTGTAGGCTCTGAATAGTTTGGCAAGCAAATAAATGTGAATTTTCTGTGTGGGAAATTCGCTCGCACGAAACTGGAAATTCGTCGTATTTTTATTTCGTATTTTCTTGGGGCTTTATGTTGAACTCGGGTTACATGCAAGCCAATGGATGACTCAATACTACGAGCATCCATAAATATTTATATGGAAACCGGCTTATCAGCGCGACTTGGCTGGCTCTTATGACTCTAGCGATGAGATTGAGTGAACCCGAGTGCACACAATATAAGCGACTAATTACAATAAAAATAGCATTAATTGATTACAAATTGCTTGGCGGGAGACGGAAGGAAGGTTCAGGCTGTAGCGAGATAAGAAACTGCAACGCGATAGATGATGGGCCGATGAGGAAAATCCTTTTCATGGCAATAACTTTTTCGCTTAATATGGCTTTCGAGTAAGATTCCCAATGACCCACTAACTAGGTGGCTTTCACTGGTAATTCTTAAACTATTAAAATCCGACAAATATGTTTCCGAAACCCTTATCCTTTATCCGTTATCCAAATCCGGGTATCCCACTCAATGGGTGCTCCTATTGTGGTAGGACATCGACGACAGGGACATAAAAAGGCTATTACGGGCAAAGGGAGGGCTAAGTAAATAAATGCCAGAGAGTAGAGAATCGCGGAAATGGGGGGGCGGCGGCCGGCCAGGAAAATGTTGCAACTTGCCAAGGCAAATAATAGGAAAATATTAGACAAGGAAAAATGTAATAAAAATGTGCGTGAAATGGGAAACACCAAAAGGGGGTTGTGGATATATGGAGGAAACAGAGGAAGTGGAAGTGCCAATGTCAGCGGGGGTGGGATGCATATAACGGTGCTCCTTGCGTTCTTGGGTCGCAATTTCAACCACTGTGCGGGTGGCAGGGATAAGGGAAAAGGGATAAGGGTGCCGTATGTGAAGGATGGAGAATATGGAAGAATGGAGAGTGAAGAAGCGAGTACAAAGCGAGTACGCAGCATAAAAAGGATGATGGAGAAAAGGAACGGAACATCAACTGAAACCGCCCCAAATAGCACAAAAACAACATAACATTTCCATCAAATCGCCGCGTGTTGCTCTCTCTCATTCCACTTCTCTCATGTTCGTCCTCTTTTTCTCCCTATTCCTCCTTCTCTGCTGTCAACAAAAGAAGCGGCGAAGCAACAACAAGTAAGGAAACTAGCCGGCAAATAACAACAATAATTCCTAATATAATCGGAAGCAAATGGGAAAAAGAAATTAGCTCAATTGGAAAGCCAGCATGAAAAGCGACACAGGGGGAGTGAAACGACAAGAAAGAGGGGCACAAAGAGGATGAGACAAAGGAGAATTTCATTTTATGGATTTTATGTACAATAAAAACATGATTTTAGCAGCGGAAATAAATCAAAATTCGCATGATATTTACACCTGAGATTAAATGCAACGATATATGAAATCCTGTCTACTTCGTTTTCATTTTCTTATTTTGGGTACAGTGAGAAATAATTGGGGTTTTTTTCTTTTGATTAAGCTATTTTTAATAATTTTCAATATTTTTCAAAGATTTTTATTTAAGACATAACCACAGATAAAGGTTTTATTTTCAACGAAAAACAAATGATATTGGATCTAACGTTTTCAAGCGCTTTGCAATTTCACAATGAGAAACCATTTTTGTGGTTAATAGAAAAAAAAAATAACGACACTTTGATGAAATTTACACCTGAGATTGGGATGCTGCATGCACTTCTGTTATTCTGTATTGGTGAAATGGGATGCCATACTGGTTCCCTTTTTCCCAATGCTATTTACATAATCTCATACAAACGAAATAAAACATAACCATCGATATGGAAAATGATGGTACTATGCATTTTCTGTGTATCCTACATGCAGGTGCAATTCGGAGAAAAAAGACGAAACTTACCGTTGTGTTCGGTAAATATGTTGAGTCCGACGGAGGGATTGCACCTAGGGTCCTTGTGTCCACCGCTGCGTTGGCTCAATCCACCAGAACCGCCCGCTGCTCCTCCACTGCTGCTGCCTCCTCCTCCTCCACTGTTGCCGCTGTGTCCGGCGGATGAGGATTTGATGCGGGAGCCACGGAGTGTTGAGCCGCCGCCAAGGGGGGCGTTGCTGCCGCTGCCGGAGCCCGAGAGGCTGATGCAGTGCGGCGAGACGGATGCAACGGGGCTGCTGCTGCTCGAGAGGCCAATGCAGCTGACGGGGGCACCCCCTCCGCCCCCGCCACCTCCCGAGTGGGAGCCCCTGTCCTTGCCCTGCTGAGCACCCATTTGTGGGCGGGTGGTGGCCTTAAAGGGGGTTGTGGGTGGTTTTTTCGCTGTCTTTCGCTCCTGCGCAGCAGCAACAACAACTTGTACACTTTTCTCTCCCTCTCTCTGATTGGCGGCTCCTTTGCCGTTATTTCGCTTACTACTACTATTTGATTTTTCCGCTCTTTCCGTTGCTTTTCGCTCAATTATTTGCCGTTTTGCCTTTTTGCTTTGCTTTAATTTACTTCACTTGTACACACACAATGGCACACACATTTTTCTCTCTCTTTCTGCGTTTTGGAGTAGACAAAAAAGATTGGAGACACTCACTCACTTACACACGCAGCTCACACACTCACGCAGAAAAGGAAGTTTGCGATTTTATTTGTTTCTCCGCTTGACTTTGTATTTTTGTTATTGGCGAATTTGCAGCATGTTTGTGGCAACTTTTATTTGACGCCGCCGCCCGTCGAGTGGGAGGCTGTGCGGGGCAGGGAGGGGGCCGTGTTCGAGCGGGGGGCTACAAAACACGCCCTGAAAATGCACTTTGTCTTCGCTGCCTCCGCCTCTGGCTCTCGCTCGCTCTCTTTCACTCGCTCCAACTCCCTCGTTCGGGGCTCCTTTTCCCGGCTCCACAAATCCTCAGGCGAAAGCCTCTGACACTCTCTTCCGCGGAGATATAGATATCTGATCTCTTGCGCCTGTCTTATCTATATCTATGCATTTTTTCCACGCACGGCCACGGATCGAATTGGAATCCACAACCGAAACGTA
This sequence comes from Drosophila ogumai, assembly GCA_018904815.1. Lineage (NCBI taxonomy): Eukaryota > Metazoa > Arthropoda > Insecta > Diptera > Drosophilidae > Drosophila > Drosophila ogumai. The sequence goes on from JAEIIJ010006860.1 coordinate 42,788, forward strand.
CAGAAACAAAAACCAGTGTGACCGTGCTGATAAAACGGAAAATACTCATTTGAATAGTGGTGTGGCCGCGCCGAGAAAAACATTAAAATCCAGAAGCAGAAATCTTCTAGTAAGGCCAAACTCTGTGGGATAATTTGAAATCTACTAGACCAATAATTTTTAAATTTGGCACACAACTTATTTAATTAATCTTAGAGTTACTCAAGTTTATTTTATTAATTTTTTTTTTATAAAACAAAATATAAAAAAATTAATTTTTTGTCCAAAGTCGGGGCTTTGACTTCCTTTTTTAATTAAAAAAATCGGAAAATCATTTTATTTTACATACCAGTTGGGAATTCGACCCCGTTTCTACATACCAATTGGGATTTATACGGCAATTTGACGTCGTTTTTTTTTTTTCTATTGATGTGTAAACCTTTATTGAATTATACACCATTGCGGAGAAACCCCTTAATCTATAAATATATTGTGTAAAATCGGTATATTATAGAACATACAGCAAAATGTGAATTTAAAAAAGGCAGAAAATGTAAACTAATTTAATTAAATTCGAAATTCGGTATAGTAAAGACCTTGCTTATTAGGACCATCGGAATTTCAGAAAATTCTAGATCTTTTTTTCTAGTAAAATAATAAAATGTAAATTAAATGAAATGCTAATGTATTTTCTTAAATAAAACAAGCTTGTATTTTTTTCCATCCTTTTCCATTTTGTTACGTTTTATTTATCCGTTGATTTTAGTTTTAGTCCGTCACAATTCGTTCCTCTGGTCGCTTACAAATATAAATATAATTTAAACTTTTTTTGTTCGTTATTTTGTGATTTTTTTTTGTTACGTACAAGGACTTTTCTTTACTTTTGTTTTGTGTAGAAACTTTCTGTTTTCCGTTTTTCAAGTGTTTTTTAAGCAGAGGGTACAAGAAACTATATAGAAATGCATTCAACACAGTTTTTAACTAAAATAAATGCCTTTCCCTAACTGAATAGCAACCTTTTTCACAGCATTTATGACTCTCCTTAGAAAATAATGCTGCCTGACTGGGTGCTTTACCTTTATTTTTCCCATCAGACAGCAGAATTTATAGGAATAATCAATATGCAACTATTACAAAAGGTTATTCGTTCATTTATACAGATTTCAAAACGTTTTATTACTTTACAAAATAACAATTTGCGCTCTGGATCTTTTGGAACAATAATAGACTAACTTATAGGGTTTCTTGTTGTTGTTATTGGTTTCTGGTAATGGTTTTTACTCATCATTCACTTTTCGTTTAATATTCCATTAATATAGGTTTTATAAATATATATATATGCGTATAGACTTAGAGTAGAAAGTTCTCAGACCCCAAAAAACTACAATTCAAACTGAAGACTATAAATCGCAAAAGCAGTGGAGCCGTGGAGTCTGGTACCTTCTAGCTGAGAATTTTAACTAAACATTTTGGGAGGCAACAACACAAAATCCCACCTGAGGAGGCAAACATTGCATAACACAAGGCCCAGGAGTTTGGAGTAAAGGAAAGCGATACCCCCGATTTATATTTGTTTTGTGGCTGCGTTGTTATTCTTTAGAGGCTGTCGTTAGTTATGCAAATTATATAATATATATATATTTATATATAATCGACTGTGGGCTTTAAGGGATCCAATGACATAGAACTGCAGCTGGGAAAACACACTGTACGAAGAGGCTTCAGAGAGTGACTATAAATTGAACTCATGCTAAAACTCATGCAGTAACTATTTAAGAAGATAAATTCCACGTTTTTCATGGGTTCCTCCCTGAACTCTTTCTAGACCTACAGTTCTACGCTGGCTCTAGGTTTTCGTTTAGCTTTCATCAGGTTTGTCTGTGTTTCTGTGTGTGTTTCTTATATACATGTTCAGATATATGGTTAACCCCTTTTACAAACTTTTCGCTTACAAATTAAACTCTCTCCCGACCGGTGTGTGTGTGTTTGTGTGTATTGGGATTAAAATTAAAAAACAACTTGTACACCGCTCTACATAAATAAAGGTCCTTAGCCGTTAACAGGGGGAGGAAGTGGTTGTTGGTGTGTGTGGTGTGGTTTGTGTAGTGTGGTGATGTGGGAGTTCCATCGGCATCCTACTGTGCCTTAGCACGACGCAGATACGCGGCAGACTGATCCTCGCCAGCGCCAGCAATAAACTTGGAGCTCTCGCTGATCTGGGGTGGCGACTGCTTGACCGCATTCTGGGCAGCAAGGGAGGCGGCCATGCGCCGGCTCTTGTTGCCGCCGGGCGCCAGGTAAGCCTTGTAGAAGAAGCGCGCAAACAGGACAAAGTAGCTGAAGTACATGGCAATCGACAGGTTGATGTTGCGCTGCGAAATGTGACATGACTGGGTGCCGTGCGTCTTTAGGAAACCATTGGCCCAGACGTTAATCGCACAACCGATGATCATCTGCGTCAGCTGCAGCGACGTGATGATCATGGCAATGAATCTGGGCGGATTGAAGCGGGCCGCCTTCAAAGCGTAGTAGCTGTACATCACCGAGTGGACGCAGTAGTTCATCACGATGAACCAGCGTGCAGAGCTGGTGTATTCCGTGTAGCTGAACCACGAGTAGATCAGCACGGTGATGTGATGGTACCTGCAAGGGGCAAAGGTGAATTAGTATTGTTTTTTACAACTGATAGAGGTTGATTGGGAATACGATTTCAAAGCAAAAATTGCAATAAATAAATTATAGAAATATGGAAGCTCTTTATGAACTTCGTTTTATCAATTCTATTTAATTTATTAAATATTTAATTCCTTTATTTCCCTCCTAAACTATTTTCTAATTAACTTTTGGGGAACCCACCAGTGCAGGAAGATCAATGGCTGCTTGCGCAGCACAATGAATATCGTGTCGCCCAGCTCCGGCAGCTTGCTGAGTACGAAAAGCCAGGTCCAGAAGCCGCAAACGCGATCTTGCTCGATGTAGCTGTGGGGTTGGGAACAGAGGATCGGTCATTGAACGCTCAGAGTCTTACATTTGCATCGCAATCCAGTTCCCCAAGTTCAAGGCTGAACTGAGTGTCCGATTGGGAGGCATACAATACCAACCTGGGCACGCAGACGGAGTGGAAGAGTCCGTAGTGACGCAGCACGTGAATCAGCTCCGGTGCCGTTCGAGCAGCTCCCATAATACTAAACATGGCCAGCATTGTGTTCCATATGATCAGCGGGCCGCGCAGTTGAAATCTGTGAAAAGATTAAGAAACGGAAAGTTTAGCAAGATATAAGCCAGGAAAAATACAGTGGAAAAGTACATTGATGAAGTCTATAAAAGAATATTAAGGAGGTTTTGCACTTGGAACGTGACTTGGTTACATTTCAAACGTTATTTTTAAATCGTATTAAAGGCATTTTGGTATCAAATTCCCTGTATTGAATCATTAGGTTCAAAATAATGTCTATTTCTAGAACCTCTGATAAGAATTATTATTTACATTTTATATTTTTCTGCGTGCATTTACTCCCTACACGAACTCTAGCAGACTACGACGTTAGTTTCCACTTTAAACTATGCATATTTACTCGCGGCTAATAGGCGAGAAATCGCATTGGTGTAAAAAAAAAAATATAAAATAAAACGTGGAAAGATCAACAAACTTTGGCTGTTTTTCAATTATTTTTCCCCCTATTGCAGCCAAAGATCAAGTAGTATTTGCACTTAATATGTGCGAATTTCTGTGTAATGCAATGACATCAACCTACAACTCGAATATGTCACAGGGTCAACTACTAATTGTCCATCGAAATCGAAATCCTGGTTCCAGAGCCCAGAGTTATCCCAGAACAATACGGGTAATCTCTGCGACCACATGGGTTGTCGTCAGGCCAGGTTTTTTTATGAAATAAACAAGCAGCTTTTAAAGTCAATTCAGCCGATCGTTCGATGCAGTGCTATTAAATTAAGATTAGACCCTGTCATGAGATGAACTAACTGATTACAGTCAATATAGACATTGTTGCTGTCTTTCGAAAAACATCAAATTTGCGCTGCCTGCTGGCAAGGTCAACACCGAGAAGCAACAATTCTCAAAGGCAAATGCCTTCTTCCAATAATCTCTCAGGGAAGACCGAGACACGTGCCTCGAAAGAAGAGATTCTTTATTGAGTTCTCCACAAATCAAAAGTTGCTCGATCCAAAAGAAATACTGGTTTAACATTTTAATGAACCAACAGAGCTTTAAAAGGAATTAAACAAAAAGAGTTTCGGTTTGATGGGAATCAGCCGGCATTTAAAATTCGTATCAGTCAACGACTTGACTCAAATTAGAAACTGATTCAAATATAGTTCCCTTAATCTGCTATTTGTAATTAGGTTTACGCAATCAATGGCTGGCCAGGCAAATCAATTGGCCAGCCTTATCGATGGCTCGATTTACTATACTGTATACGACGCACACTCCAGTCCCCAGTCCCACCTGGGCGAGACCTCTTCACGCGGCAATTAGTCATAAAAAGCGCACAGAATTGTGATTTCTGTTATCAGAAAATGCCGAAAATTGATAGCTTTAACCTTTGGCAGGGAGGTGAAGTCAAGCATTATAGCAAAAAAACATTGCAAAAAAATGTTTAGCCTAAAAGTTTTGAGAGTTTTAGAGTTCCGGAACACCAAAGTAAATAGGAAAGGTTTTCGAAATGCGTTAAAGGTTTGTGTTGTGTTCATAAAAACACAATCGATAGCCGGTAATTTCCCGCCAAACAATGCCATAAAGATTGTGTGTTTTAGGACCGGCAATCAACCCCGTGAGGAGGAGAGAGCTCACTCAGAAACCCGGCAGAGATTTGCATAGACACACAAGTCTAAGTGCCCCACTGTAATACACAATTAAGACCACAGAGCGGAAATGTTCAACTAAGCATTGAGTTCCATCCAAGTGCTCTAGTTGGGAATCTTAAAAAATCTTCTATTCTATTAATCACAATTAAGCTCAATGCCAGCAGGCCAGGAGGGAAACCAAAAGAAAAGAATAGCTTTCGAAAGACCAGCTTGGAATACCCTTATAGTATACGCCATTTGACTTTGTTTATTTTAATTTGTTGTTAATTAAATTAAATATTTCACACATACCAAAGATGATAGAAATAAAGTTAAAAATTACTCAAAAGAGGTAGTTATCTATTAGATAACAAGCTTTTCCTAAATATTGTCAATTTCTTGTTAATTAAATTAAATATTTTACACAAAACTGCATACCAAAGTCGATAGTAATACAGTTGAAAATTACTGAAAAGAGAAACACGTTGTTATCTATTAGATAACAAGCTTTTCCTCAATTTATAGTTAAGATTAGCCCTAACGAGACATTAAAAGCACTTTCAACATTGTCAAAATATTTTTAAGTAAATTAAAAAGTAAGGAAATATCAAACACTGACCCTATATTTCTAAAAAAAACAATAAATTAACTTTAAAAATCCTTTAATTTACGTACAACACAGTAAAATTGCACCCTCAAAAGCTTAATTCGCTTTCAGAAATTTTCTTCCCCGCCAGCGAGCCCCACGATTCCCAACTGCTTCTGGCTGCCCGTGCATTGAGTTCCACTCGCTGGCAGGCAGCAATTCGTGCCTGAAACTAATGAGTAAGGAAAACCAAACAAAGCCTTGCTAACCGCTTGGCAGTACTGGCTTCAAGGCAGGGAGATGTATGCTTCATTCATCCCCCGAAGCTCAATTTTTGTAAGGGCACAGGTCGTCCCCTTCTCCGTCAGGTGAACGGCGTCCGGCGGCGCTAGCTGGGCACCTACTTTGTGTCCGGGGACCGTTGCTGGGTGCCAACGTCTGGCTGGGTGTTTGCGATCTGCCCGATAAATAATATATTTTCAAGTATCTAAGACTCTGGAAATTAAAAGGAGTTGAGAGATACTTATCGACCTTTTAAAGCCTCAACATTTTTAACCCGAAAAGTATTTCATTAACTAAAAGCTAAGCCTTAAGATCCCAAGGTTTTCGAATAGCAAAAAATCTGCAACCCTGTTACAATGTCTCCTCCAATGTCCCAAAGTTATCAATCTTTTTTGACTGCATAACTTGTTTTATGATAATCACGATGACAGAGCCATTTCTCGGTCGAATTAGGGGAAGTTGGTGAACTTTCTTTCTGTTTTCACTTTGTGGCGAAAATTGCATAAGCAAAGAGAAAGAAATTCGCCGACTTTGTGGAGAGAGAGCAGAGCGGCGACAATCAATGATAGAGCCAAGGACGGGGAGGGGAGGTGGAGAGTAAACCTGATTTTGCAAAATATGTAAACAAAAGGGGAGAGACACACACAGACGCATTATGCAAGTCAACAAAAACAAACTAATGCAAACACTGCTGCACTCGTCGAAAATAAAAAATTAACACAATAACCTAAACAAAAGACGTTTTTGTTAAAAAGAAATTCCATTACAAAATCTTAAAATTTGGGAAAGAAGAGTACAGCTTTCTTTGTAATTTTAGTATATTTATTTATTTTTAGTTTGAGAGAAAAAACACCTTGCTCTCGTTTCAATTCAATTCCAAAATAAAATTCAAAAAATTTAAATTTAAATATTATAAACATATAAATATAGCTTTAATATTCATATTTATATTAAAATATGCTTTTATTAAACCTAAAGCTTTTTTTTCGAGTGCAAACAATGAGGAAAACGAGGGGAAAAACAAAGTGCTGCAAAAGAAAAACGAACGAATGTTGGTCAATTGATTATTGTGTTCGGGTTTGACTTTGCCTTGGTTTGAATTCGGTTGGGTTTTTGGCCCGGGTTAAGCTTTAAGATTGTTTAGGTTGATTTATGCAGTAAAGCCCCGTCTCTATATGCCCAACACTTTTCCATATACATAATACATATATACATGAACAAAAAAATAAAACAAAAACGAACTACGAACTAAGAAATTCGCAACATTGTCTCGAAACTGATGCGGCAGTGGTTTGTTTCTTTTTTTTCTTTTTCATCGCATTGCAAAACTCTTTTGAGCTCAACTTTCTGGGTTTATGTTGAAGCCAAAAAATTAAGGTTTTGCTTTTAAATTTATTTTTAATTATTATTCATTATATTTTGCACAGCGATTGGCTTGGATGTCACAGCATTGACCAACATATTGTGTTGACCGCTTTCAGAGTTTCAGAGTGCAACGAAAAAAATGTTGTGAAAGGTTTTTGTTTTGTATTTTTTGCACTTTTAGCCAATGGTTAATCAGTGTTCGCATGAGTAAACCTATTAAAATTAATGGGGCTAAGTAATCCAGATACCTTTTGACGGCTTTTAAAGTAAAAGGTTTTATGAAAATGTAATTAGTTTAAAAGCTAGGGAACCTAAGTTATAATAACCTTATAAACTATAGAGAATCTGTAGAAAAAGTGTTATTATTATTTTAAAGCTTGCAGGCAATAATATTATTCCTGATTTGGCTCCTTATAATGTGCTTTAGTTATCGCATAAGCTGTATATCAAGTGGTTAACCTTTTAATTGCGATAATTTCTCTAAATTTCTTTTAATTATACCTCTCGGCTATAATTAAACTCTCCATTTAACTCAAATTTAAACGTAAACCCAGTGACCCGCCTACCCACTTTAATGCCAATTAAACCAGTTTAGAAACTTTATAATTTCACACCTGAAAGTGCTTCAGATCTTCAGAGAGTCTCAAATCTAATCAGCCAGAGGATTGGTTATGGCGAAAAAGGGAAACTCAATTGTTTTTCCCTAAACCCAAAGCTGACTCATCATCATCATAGGCAGAGGTTCTTTCGGGTAGTGACACACACCTGCTGCAGCAACAGGTGCGACGATAAGCCAGCGCCGCCGCCCAGACATCAATTCGATCATCGGCAATCCAGAGTCAAAACAATTTTTGTTGGCCGAAATACCAAAACGAGTTATTCTCTGTGTTATTGAGACGAAGAAGAAGCAGCCAGGTGAAAAGTAAAAGTGCGTAAAGGTGGCGTGATTCGGACCAACCAGAGATAATGATGATGCTGGGCAATGAAAGGGCATCCGGACAAGAGAGAGAGAGAGCTTTTCCGGGCAAGCTTTGTACACTTTTATCGAGAGAGAGCTCCCGAAAAATGGTATTGTATGTGGCACAAGATCAAGGCAGGCCTATAAAGAAATGGGGCTTAAATGCGTCTTAAATGCGGCCTAAATGACATACTTCAACAAGATTTGCCTGTCGGCTTTCTGCCTACTTTTTGTTTGTTTGCTGTTAACGGTTGTCGTTAATTTCTTGTTAATATATGTACAAGCGTACATATACACATAAAGCCGAAATTAAATTAAGTTTCACTTTCAGCAAGAGTTCCACGTTTTTCGTCATGTTTTCTTGACTTATTTTTCAGGCTGTTGGCGTTTGTAATTGTTAACTAAATGCTGGCTGGTAATTGTTAATTGTGGTTATAATTGTAATTACGGGAGGGTGAACTCCACACACACAAGCACTCGAGTCATTGCAATTACTTGTTTAATTCGCAAATTAATGTTGTTATGTAATGCCACACTCGCGGTTCCGCATGTGGAGAAGTAAATAAATAAATAAATAAATATATACACATGTATGTATAAATTTTCCCAGCCAAAGAAGCTCCCTGTAACTGCTGTCGTGATAAAACCAAATTAAAGGACATTTTTCAGTGGGAGAGATTTTTTGGGTCTCTGTACTCCAACGTCCTCGTCCCACTTTCTATAAATATAGGCATATACTATATCTACAAATAAGCATGTACTTCCTCGCTGGGAAATGAATAAGCAGCAGGCAGGCAAAGAGCCAAGGCCAATGAATGACTCAATCAATCAAAACTTAAATATATGATTACTAATAACGCTTATTTTGTACCACTGTAGTATGTACGCCAAAGTTCTTCGTATGGGGTTTCCATTGTAAGACCCAGGCAACAGCGCCCACACACTATTCTCAGCCCCCTTTTATGGCCACAAAACGTTGGCACACGCAAAGTCCAAAGTTACACTGCTCAACACGAACAGTGTTTTGTAGATACATCAATTGACAGAAATATTAGCCATTTGTTTGAGCTATCCTACATTTGTATAGCTATCATCCCGCACGTATCTTAACACTCAGTCTCTTGCTATAGGTCACGTTTCATTAACATATTAAGTTTTAATCTCGAGATGTAAAAAGCACTTAATGCAATTACAAGGTGTCAGAATAATTAGCTTTATTATTTATTTGATATCCGATTGATGGGATAGTCTCTATGGGAGTTAATAATCTGTAATCGGCGTTCAGTAAAATTTAAATTTATAATGTATTTGGATACGAATTATTGTCATAAAATTCTAAATTCCTTGAGAGTTTTATTTATTTATTTATAGATATTTTAAATATATTTATTTTATTAAATTCTCATATAAAAATTTAAATTTACACTGGGTAATGTTAAAAGTTAAGTATTTACTTGACACAACTTCCAGCTGATCTCACCCATTATTAACCATACCGAAAAATAAAAAACAAAGCCAATGAACTTGCTGAACTTCAGCTTTAGGAAAAGTATCAAGATACTAGCATGTTTTTATTGCCAAAGGTTAATGCGTAAAACGAGCTTTAATAAAAAAAACAAGAAAAACAAAACAATACCCTTTTATGGCATTCGCTTTTGGCAAACATTTTATGAATCAAAATTTAAATAAAATTTGGTTTGCTGGGTGGTGTTCTATAGTCATAATGCTTACATATTCTAGGCAACTTGAAGCTAAAATTCTCAACTAAAAATTCGGAAAACTTAAATATATGTAAATTATTTAAGGACCCCTAAGTTTTCTATTCCAATACCATTTAAAGGCACATAAATGTCACGCAAAAGTGAATATAAGTGGTCTAGTGTACTTTTTGACCAATTGAAGTGGGGCCAATCGAGCGTGTACATAAGTGAATGTCCTGCTGTCCTGTCCGGCTGTTCTGGTGCCTAACTAAACCCCCGACATGGTGGATGGACACACCCACTTCTTGCATGCCATATGCTCCGCTCCGCTCCGCTCCGTGGTCCGTGCCGAACTTTGCCCAGTGGGGTATGTAAAATATAAAAAAATGAAATAAAATACAAACGGGGTACGACATGGCGTGTACCTACTATAAACCTAATCAGTTTAATGACTTTAATAGCTCACTGTCCGAAACGAGTGAAAAAAAAACGAGCCCACTTTCATGAGGAGGAATGCAAGTGGCGGTCGTCCACTCTCTAAAAAATATGTAAATACACGTACTGGTATGTATGTACATACTCTACGCTATGTGCATTCAATCCCCCGCCCCGCTCACTCGATTTTTGTGAATCATGGCAAATGATATCATAAGCAATTACGGCAGCGAAAAACAGCTCCAAGAACCGGGGTATTGGGGCACTGCCAGTGGCGGAGGAGAAGCGCTCCGGGGCTATATGTTTGTGGCGTGTTCGGGCTCCGTTGATAAGGCACCGGCGAGCTCACATGGATGGGCATGGGCATGGGCATGAGGCGCGTCAAACCGAGCCGAGAAATATTTCCAATGGATCCGCGGCGTGGTGACAACGCCGGGCCTGATAACAGACAGCCAGGCTGTGCCGTACATAGTTATGAATGTTACGTATATAATTGTACAAATGCCCAACCGCGATATCTACACAAAATCTCTTGTGGACAAACACACGAAAAGTAATAGAAAATACTGCTGGTAGTAAGGACAACACACGTGGGAAACAAAATTAAGACAAAAAGTAATCAAAGCAAGTTCATAGGTGCATTTATAAAAGGTATATAGCTAAGGCAATGTTGCATTCGTGGAATATTTTCAGTTGCATTAGACGCAAATTCCCTGCATATATTGTCAAGGCAAACTGTAGACTCTGGAACTTGAGGGAACTTTAATTAATTAATTCTTAATTTATGTGTGTGCATTGTTCTTTTAACATAAGTCAGAGACTTGTAGAATATCGAGAGAGACTTTGATCTGCTGTTCACTTTGCTAAATTACTGAGAAGTCACGTTTTTGTGCCAATGATGAATAAATATTCGCTATATTGTGATTTATATTCCATGTAGGTTTCTCTTTATTAATTTTACTACGCAATGGGCATAAATATTTGCGTTAAACAAGGAAATTTCACTTAGAAGATACAGATCTTCTGTCTGGAAATTGCTTTTATTAAGATAAAGTCAGGTGCGACCCTGTGTTTTAATTAACTTGAGTGATCCTTGCACCTTGGATCCACATCTCCAGCCCCCCTTGACATCAAGTCTCTAAGCGTGGCAAACACCCGCCGCCTCCCAACTCACTCCCAACCCATTCAATTCACACCTTTCTGTACCAAGTCCGTCTACGTCCGTTTGCTTAGCCTGTCGTCTCTCCTCCATGTGGGTAAATATTGAAACGGCATTCCGAAAAAGCCGAGTATACAATAACTAAACAGAAAATGTCGGCCCAATGTCCGAGGAGGGAGCTAAACAACTATAGAGCCGCCATCAAGGGCCACCGGCCAAGCCCCTATATGGCTCACCAGAGACGTAGGCTTTGTGGCAGTGTGGGCAGGGGATTTCTTTTCAAAAAATTATGTTATCTAATCTATTTACTTTTTGGAGAAACTATTTAAAAATAATATGCAAACGATTTGGGACACTGAACGACATTGAAAGTGAAACAATATTTATTAGATTTTCAGGTTTAAATCAAGGGGAAATTATAAATGCAATATGATGCAGTTGAATTTAGAAATGAGTTGAACTATTAAGTAGATGCTTGACTCTTTTAATTGCCCCATTCAGCCAATACAGTTTGGTTTGGGGCAATATTCTAATGACTTAGACGATTGCGCTTTTCAGTGTGCAAATAAGAAAAGTACGTAAAAAAAAACCTCGCATAAATTAATCAAAGGAAAAATCGTTATGTATAATTATCCTCGCCCCAAAACAGGTGACAAAATTATGATCTCGCCAAAACGAAATAAAATGGAATAAGCGCCCACAGATGGCATGTCACGACTCCAACTTAATTTGGCCACAAAGCCGCGATGACGACAATTAGAAATAGAGACAGAGAACAAAATAAAAACGAAGCGAAACGAAATGAGACAATTGTCAGCACGGAAAGCCAATTGAAGCCATCACAGGTAAGTCAGGTAACAGGGCAGGTTTGCGTTGACAGGTCGCAGAAAAATACCCGAAAATTGCACAAAATCAGCGATTTTTTGGTTGTCAGCTTACAGGCCTAACTGCATGATTTGTTTGCTGAGTGGAAAATGCAATTGCTTTGGTAATTGACTGGAAGTGAAGGCCTTGCCTGCAATTCTATCCCGTTGATTAGCTATAATTTCTATATAATTACATTTGGAACCTCAACAGCTGCACACTATGGATTGCACACACTCCGCCTACGTTCAATCACTACGTGGAATTAACTAAAACAAAGTGCGATAGAGTAAATATACGTTTTCCAGGTATCTATCATCATCAACTGCGATGGGATTGGATTTCCGCAATTCTGTGTTCTGTGTGCCACCTGCTGGCCAAAGTCCCAGCCAGACTTGTGGGTGTAATTACTGGTAGCTGCTGCTGCTGATTATAAGCGCCAAGGTTCGCTCCAGCAAATTTTGCTGAGTTGACAGACAGATTTAGATATAGACTCACCTCGGCCGATTTTGCATAAAGTGCTGACCACCGAATATGACCAGCATGTAGATGCCGCAGTAGTAGAACACCCATGTCCAGTTCTCCAGCATCCATTTGCGCGTGCGCTGGTGTATGAAGTCGTTCTCAAAGTCGAAGATGTACGAGTAGTTGGGCGTAACGCTAATATCCATGTTGATCATTGTGGTGGGTCTATGGTGTTTCTGTTTTTGGTGGCTATATTAGCTTTGGCTTCAGTGCTGCAAAATATCGACATAAATACTGCATTAGTTTTGTAATAATAACTCTTTAAATTTACTATATACACAGAATTTCAAACAAATAAAAAGTACATTAGTTGGGCTTTGATTGCCTTTAAACCTTAGGCCCATATATGTAAGGCGACTTTTTACTACATTCCTTTACTACTAAAGTTTCCAAGTTTTGATTTTACTTGGCATTTTTATGGATTTCACCTTTTGTTGTACAACAGTATACAATTCTCTAAAAGATTATTTATAAATATTTTAATTTTTTATGTTCAAAACAAAATAAGTTTTATGTCTTGATAATTGAAAGCCCCAAAAACAATAATACCTTGAATTTTGATTATCAATTTAATTTGAAATATTTTAGAAATTTAATACTGTAGATATAGATAAAATATCTACGATCTTTATTTCTAACTTAAAGTCTTTAGAATAAGAACTTCACAATTTAAGGGGTAATTTTTTTCAAGGGTTGTTTAGGAGAAATAATGTTATGTACATTCAATATTATTTCTATCTTAAAAATCATGTGCCTAGTGGAATTTTAATTGCTTTACTTTCTACTTATCCTTGCTAAAGCCCATTATTATTAAGCGCTTACGCACGTAATGGGGAATTTGCACGGAAATTTAAATTCGTTTGAAATTTCCCCACCACTCCCTTATACAACAGCCACACACACATACTGTCGCTTAAAGCGCGCGTTTTGTCGCATAAATTTCTCGGCGACCTTCCTTTGCCCCCCTCCCAGCCACCCACCCGCTTTTTTCTCTCTCCAGCCACAAAGATGCCATTGATTTTGCAAAACTGAGGCATACTCCTCCGTCCCTGTCGCGCCCAAAAGAGCGGTGCGCTTGCACTTTTCATGAATGGCGCACGCTTTGTGGTCATCTTCGTTTTTATTCTTCCGCTTTTCACACCTCAAATAGATACACAAACAAAATGGGAGGGAGGGGCGGCCGGAGATTTGAGGAGGTGGCTGCAGCTGTAACGGTAACTGTAACTGTAGTTGTGGTGGTTTTTGGGAGAGCGTCTCTACCGCTCTCTCGCGCTGGCCATAGCAAGTCTCGTGCGAATAAAAAGAACTCGAAAAAAGGAATGCATAAGCAAACAGCAGAAATACAAATGAGGCTGAAAAACACACACATTTTAGCCGGTGGGAGGGAAATCATTTGAATGCCTAATTGCATGCCAGACACGCGACAGCTTGCCTACACTCCTCGCACACGCACTCTCACTCACTCGCTCCCGCACATACAGGTGATTTTGTTCGGTTCAAGCTTCGCTTTGGAAGCTTTTTAGTTGTTTTGTTTCTTTTTCTTTTTTTTGGGTAACATATCCGGTTTTTTGCGCGAACGCTTTCAAAAATTTCTAGTGAAATTTCGTTCGTGAACCTTAGCGGTTTTCATGTTTCCAAACAGCACACCATAATTCTCTCTCTATTTCTCCCCCTCCCTCGTTCTTGGGCGCTCTCTTGCTCTCGTGCAAAAAACACGCGTTCCTCTTTCGCATTCATCTTCTATGTAGCTTTTTCGGTGTCCTCTGAACTGGCGGGGCCATGTAATCGATAAGGTATTAAATCAGCAAAGTCTGGAGATGTTTTTCCCTCCTTCGCTTTGCAGCATCGGCGAAAAGCCAACAAAAAAAAAACGGAAAACAACCACCAGAGAAAACACCAGAGCACACGCACTCACACAAGTACCGCCGTAAAGCGCCGTAACTATTTTAGGATGCTGATAATTATGAGATATTTACTTTGCTCGCGCTTCTGCCGCACAGATTTATTCACTTCACGTTTCCAGCAATTCAGCAGCTCAAGCAAGGTCGCCGGGCGGCGAAAACAGACGATTTGAACTGAAAAAACAACGACCGATTCGAATGGGGGTAGGGTATTTTATAGTGAAACTTTTTTCCATAATATCGAAACTGCGACATTTTTCTTTGATATTTTTTGGTATTTCTCCCTTGGTCACTCTGAATCGAAGCAAAATGTCAATCTACATGCTTGGGGTCGAATTCTCGTGTAGAATGTAGAGTGTTCGAAGGCGACCCGAACGC